>VWZN01019082.1:0-16423 GCA_013396955.1 Regulus satrapa
GTGCCCGTGCGCCGGCGGCGGCGGCTCCTCCGCGCCCTTCCGCGGCGACTCCTCCGCCTTCAGCTCGCCGCCGAGGAGGGGCTGCGTCCGCACCAGCGAGTGCCCGGAGTGCGACGGCGTCAGGCCGCTCAGCAGGCGCTGCTCCGAGGCCGCGGTGCTCTGCGACACCGAGCTGGCCGTGCTCGAGTGGCTCAGGTGCGGCTGCAGAGGTGGCATCTGGTGCTGTTGGCTGTGGCTGCGGCGCAGGTCCTGGAAGGTGGAAGACGTCAGGCGGTCCTGGGACCACTCCTGCTTGTGCGGGGGCTGCGACAGCGAGGGGTTGGAGCGGGCTTGCTGGAAGCACGCCGCCGGCCTCTCCACGTAGTTGTTGCTGGCGCGGATGGAGCGGATTTGGTCGATGGACAGGACCTGTTGGAAGTCCTCGGCGGGTGGGTCCATGGTCTCGTCGCAGCTGAGTTCAGCCACGCTGGAAGAGAGCTGCATTTCCAGGAGCCAGGAGACCCTGCGGCGTCAGGGCGCATCTAAAAATCCTAAAGGATGGGGCAGGAAAAGAGAAAATATCCCTGTTATGTGATCCATCTATCCGAATCATTGAATCGCAGACTGCTTTGGGATGGAAGGGACCTTAAAGCTCTTCTCGTTCCAGCCCCCTGCCATGGGCAGGGACACCTTCCACTAGAGCAAAGCAGGACACAAAGGCTGGCTGGAGAACTCCAAGTGAAAGGATTTCCAGCGATCAGACCCGGAGTAGTTCTGTGCCTGGGATTACTTAGACTGGACACATCCCAAGGGAAGGACTGTCAGATCTGCCCCTCGACCCTGGGGGGCACAGCCTCTCCCCGTGCTTTCGAGCCTCTCAAGTCCTTCCGGAGGATTTCCCACCTCTCACCGGCACCTTCTTCTTCTTCTTCCCCAGGAACACATGCTGGCCCTCTCCAGAGGAGGGGAAATAAATGGGAAGCAGTGACTGATCCAGAGGCATGACAGAGCTGAGAACAGCGTCTCCCTCAGAGCAGGGGCTCTCTCTGCTTTGGGGGTTTGCTGAACAGCCTCCTTCTCCCATTCCCTGCACACACTGGGAGCACTGGGATGGGGAATCTGAACACAGATTCTCTAACTCTAGGCAGCAGCAGTGCCAAACTAGAATCACCGAATCATTAAGGGTGGAAAAGCCCTCCAAGATCAGCAACTTCAACCATAAACCCAGCACCATCACCACCATGTTCACCACTGAACCATGTCCTCAAGTGCCACATCCACATTTTTTTTCAACACTTCTGGGGATGAAATTGCAACTAATGAGCCCCACATTTGGCCAAGGCAGGACTATCCTACAGACTCCAAGTCCTGGTGGACTGTAGCATCCCACTACCCCATCCCCTTTCCCGGAGCAAATTTGGCCCCGTCTTGAGCATTGGGAAAGGCAGGTTTCCCTTCAAATCTAGCACAGACACGAGGGAAGGCAGCCTTGGCACAGGGAAAGCCCTGTCATGCTCCTCACACCACCCTGCCATGCCGTTTGCCATTGTTTTCAGGACATGGCACTTCCCGGGTGGCAGTGGTGGCAGCAGAGCCTGCCACGCCCAGGAGCACCAGCACTGCTGAGGGACCTGGGACGGAGCAGGGAGGACTCCACGTTCCACCGCTCCCCTTCCTTGGCGAGCTTGACCCCGTTGGCAGCAGCTCCATCTCCACACCCTCATCAGGGAGAACCCTTGGTGGGGCTGGCAGAAAGGAGGGACCAGCAGGCACAGGGAGCCACAGCAGTGAGGGAGACACAAAGCTCCCACTCCGGCCACCTGCACACGGAGCTGCCCAGGAGTGCCCAGAGGACAAACGTAACTCACTGCGTGCCCAGCCACGAGCTGCTTCCCCCCAGCACTTCCAGGCCAGATTTCCACGTGGGATACGTGCTTCCCATGCACTGCCAGCTTCCCCGGGACAGAGAAGGCAGATCACAGGAGTGATCCCTCCGTGACACGGATATTGTCGCGGTGCCCGGGGCCCGCAGGAAGACGCCGTTCCAGGAGGAAGCTGCCTCGGGCGCTGCCCACGCTCAGCAGGACGGGGCGGCCGCCGCTTTCAAGTAGGTGAAGGGGCCACAGGTAGAATCTGCTCATGCAGCAGAGAGAGGCAGAGGGAAGATTGATTTTCATTAGCTAGGCTGACCTTGAGGAGCAGGGAAAAGCAAAGGCAACTTACTTTGACTGTTCAAGCAAGATCTTGTCTCTCCCATCCCCCTCTCTGGAAAGAAAAGGCAATTGATCTGCTCAGATTTGGGGCTTTCCCCCCTCCACATAATTCCCTGTGTGGGGAGATGCAGACAGTGAGGAGTCGCTCACTCAGGACACCCACAGGTGATGGAGTACCCTTTTCTTTCACAGCAGTACCAAGGGGAATTAGGAGGGCGCAGCTGACCCGAGGAAGGTTTGTGAGCACCCTGCCGTGATTGGAGCAGGCCAGAGGCGAAGCTTTCGTGGCTGTCACCTGCTGTCACCAGCCACCAAGCTCCTCACCTAGGAGGTTCTTACTAAAGCACAGGCTGGGGACGTGAAGCCCCAGCACCCCCTGAAGAGGGATGGCCCATCTCAGCCTGCAGCTGGGACTGGGCAGAGGGGAGTGAGGAGCAGCCTCGGTGCATTCCCACATCCCTCACGACCCAGATTCTGTTGGGATGGGATCATTCAGGGAACGATCCTGGCTCCACCTGGGAGCAGCTGCTCACACCCGGGTGTCCATCCCCACTCACTTGGGCTCAGTCTTTGCTCATTCAGACTTTGCCAATGAGATGATGCCTGCGAGGGTCCTGGGGGGCTCGAACCATGGGGACCCCCAAAGGGAGAGACCCCCAGAGAGAGTCCTGAAGCCACAGAGCCAATGGGGCTCAGAGATAAAGGGCAGCCAAAGGCTGGCCCAATACAGGTAACCCAAATCCTCTGAACACCTGGAACTCAGGAGGCTGCAGGAGATCCCTGAGCTGGGCTGGGGCAGGAGGGACAATGTGAGGAGGACCCCAGCCCAGGGAACACAGCCAGAGAGGATCTGGCCATCGCCTGTGCCGGACGCTCCGGATCAGGGGATAGGGCTCAGATGCAGCAGCTTGAGAAAGACTGCTCGTGGGAGCATCCCCAGCACTGGACCAGGGCCCAATGCCCCCAGGGCTTTGCTTCCCAGGTGCAGGGATCTGACAAGGACCTGGACTCCCTGGCTGGGGGGATGTAAATGCCCCTGTGGGAACCAAGGGAAGCTGAACAGAATATCTGTGGGTCCTCCAGAGGGACTGAATGACTGGAGCTGGAACCCTGCTTTTTCCTCCTCCCCCCTCCTGGAATAGTCCAGTGCTCCCCACTCCCTCCCAGCCCTCACTGCTCCAGCCTGATTCCAGGGCTGCAGTCAGTCCGTATTCCAGCCCCGCGGAGTGAAGCATTCGCAGGGCTCTGCTGCACCCCTCCTTGTCCACCTGCCCACCTGGGGGGCCAGGGCCAATGTCCCCCCAGCCTCCTCCTCACACCCTGCCTGCCAGGCGGGCATGCCAGCCCCGGAAACCGAGCCAGTTTTATGGCCACCGCCAGCCCCAAACATATAAAGTTCGTGTGATAATGGGCCAGAAGAGGGATCGTAAAAGCAAATGATTTACAGGCTGGAGGTGGCTGCGAGCCGGGGCAAGCGGCTCAGGGAGCCAGGTGGGAGAAAAGGGACCCCCTGGCCCTGTCTGGGCGCCGCGGGGTGGAGCGGGGTGCCGGGGGGAGGCTGAGCCCCCGGCCCCGCTCAGCGCGCAGCCCCTCCACGCACACGCATCCCCCGCGTCCCTGGGATTCCCGGGCACCGCCGCGCCCGCAGCCCGCTCGTGTGCGGGACAGCCCACAGGACAACCCACGCGTGGCTCGGACCCACACGCGGTCCCAGCCCCACCACGCGCACCCCACGCGTGATCAGGACCCCAACCCCCACCGCGCGGAACCGCAGCTTCCTTGCACAGCCCGTGCGCATCCAGGGACCCGAGTCCCTTCAGGAACAGCCCACGCGTGCCCAGGANCGCTGCCCGGGAGCATCGCGCTCCCCCTCGCTCTGCGCTGCCTTCCCGGAGCTCTTAACGCTTTACCCAAGTGGCGTCATCCCGCTGAAATGGACTCGGCCCATTAGCGGCTCCGCAGAGCCCCGCAGCGCTCCCCAGGCGCCGCTGCCGCCCAGCCCCGCCGCGGGATGCTCAGCCGCTATTTAAACGTTTCCGTCTGCCCCGGGCTCCGCGTCCCTCCCTGCACCTCCCGCACCCCGGGCCGATGTTTCCCCTGCGCCCCCCGGGACAGTCCCCGCTGGGGACACGCTGGGGACACGGCGGCGTCATGGGATGGGTCGGGGTCAGCGGCAGCCGCGGGCGGGTCCTGTCGGCTCGGGCCGGCAGCGATCAGGATCCGTCACCTCGGGTTCGATCCGTAAATCGCCGTGAAGCGGGCGCAGTCACCTCATACCGCCGTGGGAAAGGGGGAAGAGACCTCTAAGGCCATCGAGTCCAGCCTTCCCCCAGCTCACCTCTTCCCAGGAGGCACCCGGGACGGCCCAGGTGCCATCCACCTCCAACACTTCCCGAAAACCAAAATCCACACCTGAATTACTTCCTCTAGAGACACGCGCAGCAGAGAGGCTGGAAAGAAGCTTTTCCAAACTGAGACCCACAGAGCCAGCCCACACACATCCCACTCGCCCAGAAACAAAAAGCTTGGACTCGGGGTCCAAGCAGGACCTGGATCATCCATCCCAGAGGTTTTCCTCAAGTTGCCGCATGATGCTCTGTGCCTCCTGCTTTCCTGCCTGCAGCTCAGGAGTGCCAGGGGTCCTTGTGACACCACTCAGCCCCATTCATAAGTAAAGTGGACCTGGCTGGACAGTCCCAAAGACACAAGGCCACCCTGATGACACTGGACGTCACCTGTGGACCCCAGCAGAGCCCTCACCCTCCCTCCATTCCCCTCCACACTTCCAGGGTGGTCACCGATCCTTTCTGGGAGTGCTCACCAGATGAGCAAAGCGATGCCCCCAGCTTGGGGAGGGCTCAGAATCTGTCTCAGACCTGTGAAGATGAAACCACCAAGCCCTCAGCCCCCCCCATCCAGGTGTTCAGTAGCACAGGACCCCCTTGGGACAGGCAGGTCCCCAGGCTGGATGGCAAACACAGGGTCTGAGTGTATAAGAGCAGGGTGGGGACAGAGGGGAAGAGAAGGACCTGGACTAATAGTGATAAATCCACCTCTGCTGCTTGTGGCTGTAACAGATGGGGACAAACTGGGATGATCCCAGGGGCTCCCTCCCAGCTGATGCCAGCAGAAGCACTGGAATTCCCCCAGCTGGGGCCAGTGAGTCCATTCTCCCACACGATGCCCAGCTGAGCCCTGCCAGTCTCATTTTTAGGCATTTCTAGGCTGAGGGTTTCTCCATCTCCACGGGATCCCACCAGGGATGCTCCTCCAGGAGTTTCTCCAAGAACGAGTCCCTGACAGCATCCGTCAGCCTCGGCTCCAGCTCAGAGCCTTCAGGCTGAATCCCTCTGCGCTCCCACCGGCCCCTCCTCTTCTCCCCATCGCTCTCAGCTCCGTCCTTAAAGGCACAGAAAGGATCCGAGTTGCCCAATTCCCAGACAACTGAGCACCTGACTCTCGGGAGCACGTGTGATGTCCTCCCTTTCTCCCAATCCAAATCTCTCACTCCCACCTTGAGGTGATTCAGGCTTCCCTCGCTGGCTCGCGGCATCCCGGCACAGCCTGCGTCGTGCTCAGCCGGCACTGCTTTATTCCTCACTCGCTGCCGAGGGAGGGCCAAAAAGGCATGAATGCAGAGCTCCCGGGAGGAGTGGGAGGGTGGGAAGCGCAGGGAGAATAGCAGCCTCCCGGTGAGTTATTGACCACAGCACTGCTGGAGAGGAGGGCCGGGAACCCGAGCGCGCTTGAGGAAAGTTTAGAGAGTCCCCCAAAAGAAGAGTTTGGGATGGAGGCCCCTGCTTAGGAGGGGTTTTGGCTGTTGGGAGGGAAATGTGGTTCTTCCTGAGGAGCCGTGGCAGAGCAAGGTGTGAGACTTCTGTAGGCTTCTGGCCATGTTTCCGTGTGTGGGGTGCGTGGGAGCAGGAGCTGAACACCCCTCCCACAGCCCCCACCGTGCCCCACACTCTGCACAGCCCCTGCTTGCCCCCCACCCCAGCTCCTCTGCTCACCTTTGGGACTGCTCCCACTCCTCATTCCAGTGGAAATTCCTCACCTTTAAGGCTTTGAGCACCTTTGGGGTCCTGCCCAAAGGGATGGGGAGAAGCAGCTCCACACCATTTATGTTTGAGGCTCTCAGTGCATGTCCTGCCTGGGCAGCTGAGAGCTCCGAGATGCCAGCATCCAATTGGACATTCCATGGTTCCTAACTCCAGCCGAGCCTGCTCAGCAGGGCTCCAGCTCCTGTTGCAGACCCCTGCATTTGGAGAGCCCTCATCCCCACCAATCCTCATAGATCATCAGCAATTTCTCCCTGCTTTGCTTTTCCAATTCCCCTTACACATCCCCAAAAACATGGGGAGTCACTCACTTTAATTTCAATTCCCAGAAAGTGTTTCTCTACATCCACATCTTGCTCACAAATCCCAAGGAGCTTGGTCTGAAGCCTGGAGAACTAAGTTTGGATTTTAAAACAGTCAGGAGAGCTCAGCACCATTTTCTACACAGATTTTCCAGCTGCCTGACCAGCTCCAGCCCTGGTTGTGCCCACAGTCAGACAGTTCACCCCTGGGAATCAGCCCTGGAGTGGGCAGGACAGCAGGATATCCCAGAGCAAGGCTGAAGCTTCCTGATCCCTCCTGCTGCTGTTTGCCAGGCTTGGGCTCAGGGGGAGGGTAATTCACCTCCAGTTAGAGATGATGCAGGGGAGGGAGGAAAAAAAGAGAGAGGAGAAAGAGAACACACGATTCCCCTGATTCAATCAGCCAGAAACAAGGAGGTGCTGGTGCCCTCTAATTTGGAGATTCACAGATTTTAGGGCCAGAAGGGACCGTGATGCTCATCTAGCCTGACAGTCTGTATTATGTAAAAGCCACTTGAAGCCAGACAGTGCCATGAGCTTTTCAGAAGCAACAGCCAGCACTGGGGAACTTATTAAAGGACTGTGATTCTCCCGAGGTGGGGACATGTGGCTCCCAGCATGCTGGGAGAGGAGGAGGCCAGGTACACCCACCCGGCTGGGCTTCAGCTGAACAGACGGCAGCGCTGGGGGAGAGGAAACATCACTTCCCTTCCCTGTCATGCAGCTCCTTCTCACAGAAAGAGGGATAAGCAAGGAGAAAAACAACCCCTTCCTTGCGTTTTCCTTTTGAGTGTTCCTTAGTCCCCAGGAAAAAACCAGGGATGCTGGCCCTGAGACGTTTCTTGCCCACTTTGGGGTCAAACCCCATGGTTTGCAGCATAGCCGTGGGAGCTGAGCCTGCCTCTCTGGGAGCCGGATCCGGAGCTCCGAGCTCAGCCTGCAGCAGCCGGAGGTGTAGTCATTGACTGCAATGAGAGTTTCCCTCTGAAGATGGAGCCAGGCAGCATAAAACATCAATACAGCGCTCAGGATGCGTCCCTTAATGAGCTGAGATTGTAACACGCTACCAGAGCCTGCCAGAGCTGCCCATTCTGTTGGGAGAGAGGAGCAGATTCTGCTGGGGAAGTGTTAAGTGGGTCCTGCTGACTCATTGATGCAGATGGTTCCGGCCCCGCACTGAGCAGGAGCAGCGTCTCCAGCAGTGAACAGGGATCCGGCACCTCACCCCGGCCGTGGGGGACAGCAGGACAGGGTAGTGATTTCCCACAGCACCATTTCCCGTGGCATGAATTCCCAGGCCCCGTTGTGCACAGCATGCACCGAGTGTTGGCTGTCCCTGTGCGTCGTCACCATGAGGGAGGTGAGGCCCTGGCACGGAGGAGCTGTGGCTGCCCCATCCCTGGAAGTGTCCAAGGCCAGCTTGGACAGGGCTTGGAGTACCCGGGGATGGTGGGAGTCCCTGCAGGAGATGGAAACTAGAGGATTTTTAATGTGCCTGCCAACCCAAATCACTCCATGGTTCCATGATCCGTGGGCTCCCCACACTTCCAGAGCAGCTCTTCTTCTACAGAACACATTTGTCCCGATGAGGTCCCTGCCCAAAGCCACATCCCCCTCCCAACAGACATGACTCCAGCAGTCTTGGCTCCAAAGGTGAGTTCAGCTCCTGGGAAACCTGAGCAGGGTGGGTGAGGAGACCCTGGGATATAAAGGGGTGTGCAGTACAGGCATTTCCTTGCTGGGAAATTGTTAACTCCATCTTCCAGCTCCCTGGAAGTGTCTGGGCACTGTTGTGCCTGTGGTACAGTTCTGGAGCTGGATCCTACCCAAACCCCACTGCTCCCTTCCCGCTGGGGAATCAAGTGACAAAGGGCTTGCATCCTCCAGACCCTGAATGTCCCCAGAATGCCCTCGGAGCTCAGCTGCCTTTGTCATGTCACAGCCTGCCTTTGCAGTTTCTCACCCAAACTGTGCCTTTGTGGCACCTTCACCCCTGCCCTGACAGGGATGTGATGTTCCCATAGTGTCATTTCTGTCCCCAAGCCCTCAGGGCCCTCTCTCTCCCTGGATTCTCTGCCCTGTGCTCCCTGTGATGCTCCTTAGGTGGCCCCGGACCATTGCTAGGAGCAATCACCACCCAGTGTTCTGAATCTTCTTTGGGGTTTCCAGGGATCCCAGGCTGAGCTCCACCACAGGTACCAGGTGCACCAGGGATCCCACAAGTACCAGATGTTCCCTGTACACTAGGCCATCCCAAGTACACCAAGTATCCCACATACATCTGGTCAGCTGCTCAGCTCTCCTCAGACCAGATGATCCATCCACCCAATCCTCGCTGCCCCCCAAGCCCGCATACCTGTCCCGAGCATCCTCCCTCACCTGGGCACCACCCTTCCTGTTCCTGCACCCCAGAGAGCAACTCGTCCCTCCCCAGGGATGGATGGAAGGAGCTGGAGGGAGGCAGCACCTCCCAAATTCTGTGCCTTCAGCACTTCGAGTCCCCATTTCAATGTCACTTTAACTCGAGCGCGCGTGTGCCGGGGAGCAGGGCTCCGTATTAAATTGCCAAGCTGGTCACATGCTGCTGGGATTTGGCCGTAGCTAAGCAGCACCGCCCCCGCAGTCACTTTTTTGGCTGGTGACTCCTCTGCTCGGCGTAAGGCAGAGCCGGCAAAGAATAGGAGAAACCGGAGGGGGAAGGAAAAAAAAAAAATAAATAAATAAGAGAAAACCAGGAGAGTCATTGTGAATGTCAGGAGCTCCGCGGCTGCGGGTGTGACAGCGATCCTCCCCCTCCAAACTCACTCCATGAGAGAGCCAAAGAGAGGATTTCATTAGGATCTGGTAGCAGGCTATTTTCAGAGCTGACATCCTACCCATGGCTAAAAATAGTCGGTCCCCTCCACGCAAACCAGGGTTTCTGTTCTTTCAAACTTTAATAAACCCCGGTGAGGCTCAGACCTTCCCTTCTCCCTCCACTTTGCTCCATTCCTTGCTCCATTTCTTTCCACCATTCCTTGCCCTCCCTCTTCTCCACTGCTAGGTGTCCTCTTTCCAGTCGCTGGTACCAGAGTGGAGATGGAGCTGTCACCAGGCAGGGGCTGGGGTCACCTCTTTCCCAAAAGCAGCATCCTGCCCCCAGCTCAGGGGCTCTGGGAGGGTGGGCAGGCAGAGAGTGCTTGAGCCCTGTGAGATGCTGCCAGGCACTGGCAAGGAGCATTCCTCTAGAGCCCTGAGCCTTCCTGTGGAGCCTGGAGCACCCCTCTGGAGCCCAGGATGCTCCAGAGAGAGACCACCCACTGCCCCAGGGAAGATGCTTCACTTTGGTGCCTGATGTTCACATGGAGATGATCTCAGGATGATTCCAGGATCGTGGGAAGAATTCCATGGCTGGGCTGGGCTCAGGGGATTCCAGCATGAAATTGTCCCACCTGTAGAGAGCAGCTCCAACACTTGGCCACAGTCAGCTCTAAGAGGGCACTCCTGAAAACCCTGCCTAGCCTAAAAACCAGGTCCCTAAAACCCTGTCCCATCTGTCCTTCGCTCCCCAGGGCCCACAGAGCCACTGCAGCCAGTGCTGCTGCTGCCCCCCTTCCCAAGGGGCTGCTCACAATTCCCTCCCTTCATTAGCACTGCCACCTCCAAGGCAGGTACAGGTATTTATAGCCAGCACCTACCCCCTCCTCCCAGCTCTGTTACAGACAACACACTTTAACACTTTCCCAGGTTCTGCTTGATACCAGCCCAGCCTGGCGATTTAAAAATCCCAGAGCTTGGAATAACCAACCTCTGCAGAGACCTGCTGCGCTCAGTGAATGCATCCTCCTCATCACAGCCTCAAATCTCCCACCTCTCCCTGTTCCCAATCCCAAATCTTCCACTTCTCCCTGCAACCCAGCACAGCACAGCGCAGCAAAGGTTGTGGCCGGTTGGGCTCTGCTGGTCTCAGGCCGGAGCAGATTCATCAGGAGACACCTCCCCTTGCTCATCCCATTTCCCAAAGCAGCAGGTCCGTCCCCGCCAGCCGGAGAATCCCCAGGGAGCCTTGCGTCCAGGACCCAGGTGGAGCGGGCAGGCACAGCCTGGCACAGCACAGGAACATCCAGGAGGATGGGGACCGGTGCCACGGCCTCATCACGGCGCTCTGCTCGCCTTCCCCTGCGCCGCGGCCCTCCGGAGCCCTGGCCGCCGGCCAGCCAGCCATTTCCTGGTAATCTAATAGCTGCAGCAGATGAACCGAAAATGCATTTCCTGCCACCGTGCTGTAAAATTTTTATTAATGTAAGGAGAGAAGGCAGCGCTGGCTCCCAGCGCCCGGGGCCGCAGCGGGTGGAGGCTGGGGGGGTTTGATGGGGCCGCCGGGGCCGGGGGCTGCGGGGACGGCAGCGGTGCCAGGTTGATGCTGTGGGCACGTGGACAAACAGGGAAACTGAGGCACGGGCAAGGGAAGTGCCTTGTGTGGAAGTAAAATCGGGCAGCAAGCCCTCAGCTGCCTCCTCAGGGTGACAGACCAGGTTTGCAACCGGGACACCACAAAGTTGTGTCCTTGAAGGCCTGATTCGAGAGCACTGATGCTGAGGGCCCTTGTCCCTTGTGCTTGTCCCCTCGGCGAGGATCCCGGCAGCACAGGCAGGGATGGAGGAGGCAGGGAGAGAGGGGGCAGAGTGCCCTGGCAGATGGGCCCCACAGTGGGAGACCTGCCACACATCCCTGTCCGCATCCACACCGCAGTTCATCCACCTCCTGCCTGGCTTTATGGCCTGGGCTGACCTTCCTGCCTGGCAAAGTGACATCCCAGCTAAAATGCTCTGTTAAGGACAAGGGACAGCCTGCAGGAGCCAGTAAATAGTGACCTCGGGCCCTGATCTGGTTTGAGAGGGAGCAGAAGTGGTTGCCGAGGAGAAGCGAGGTGCCAGAGTTGGGGCACGCCTGCCCCCACGTTTCTGTATCCACACACCATCCACAGCCCTCAGGGGTTTGTGAGGGACCCTCAGGGCCAGCAGCCAGCTGAGCACACCCTCTCCACCCAGCGCAGCCCCCATCCCTCCCGGGGCTGACATCCCTGTGGCCACCGGAGTGGCAGTCCCAGGCCCGGGGTGGGGGGCTGGAGCCCTGCTCGCAGCCTCTCCTCACCCGGAGCCTGCTGCCTGCACCAAGGCAGAGCTAAATTGGAAAAACACACACAATGACCTCTTGTGGAATGTAGTATGAATATTTGATAGCTCTAATGTAATCATATCCAATCGATACCGGCAGGAATATCTCCCCCCCACACACTCCCTGAGCTCTCACTCTGTCCTGTCCCTTCCTCTCTCTCCCTCTCTCTGCCTTGCTCTCCCTTTCATTAATGCATTCTACACTTTACATTATTTATTAACTTCCTTCCTTTTTTTTATTTAGAAAAAATAAATTAAATAACCGTGGTTATCTTGGACCCTCCAGCCGCAAGCTTTCAGGCCAGGCAAAAACTTTTCTGACCTTTTGTCACCTGCTCACCTTCCTCTGCTGACACAGGGGCTCTGCCCCATGGCCAGGACCCCTGACACCCCATCCCTCTCTGTTCCCCAACATCTCCCACCTCCCCACGGGTGCCTGGGGGCCCCCAAATCCCCCAGGAATTTCCACCCATTGCATGAAGATGCCCAAAGAATGAAAGGAGCTCCCTGAGGGGCTGGCAATGCCTTGGAGGTTGAGGGTCTCCAGCCAGGGCAGAGGGGGAATGTGCTCCTCTCTCCAGAAGGGCAGAGGATTCCCTGCTGCCTCCAGATGGCTCTGAAGGAGAGGGGAGAGTCAAGCTATGGTGATCCCATGCTCCAGGGTCTCACACACCCAGCTCATGCTTCCCAGGAAAAGCATCCTCCAAGACAGGCATCAGGGCTCCGTTGGAGATGGAGGGGTGATGTCAGTGTCCCCCCAGCTGCCACTGCTTCCCAAGACACTGTGATCCAAAGCATCTTCACCAGGGATCATTCTTGGAGGCTGGAAATAGGACGAGGATCCAGACTCAGCGTTGGATGTAGCTCCTCTCCCACTGCTGGTGTCCCAGGCAATTTGGGGGGGACAGTGGGATTTCAGCTAGGAAAAGGCTTGAGAAAATCACCGGCTCTTTGAGGACACCACGTCCTGACCCACCAGGGTCTGTTTGGAGAAAGCAAAGGACTCTTCTTGCTCAAAGCAAGGCTGAAGGTTTCCTGCTGCCCTGCAGGATCTCATCAGCCAGGGCTGCTGGGGGCACAGGGAGGGAAGAGCCACCTGTGTCTCACAAGAAACAGGATGCAGTGCTGGTGGGGACCTCGGGATGGGGACAGCTCTCCTGACAGCTCCCGCAGGACCCTTGGGGTGCCAGCGCTGCCATCCTCTTGTCACCACTGCCCAGCTCCCCCCACAGCCAGGTTTTGCTGACCCAGGAAAATCGATAGCCGCTGTCTGCCGGTGGCCAGTCCGAGGGGAGGGGACGGGGGGAGAGAGAGGAGCTGAGATGGGGGGAGAGATGGAGAAGGTGCAGGGGAACCCCAGGGACATGGGGAAAGGAGGCAGAACCACGTGGTGGGAGAAGGTTTGGATGGAGGAGCCCCTGAAGCATTTCTCTTCCACCCTGGGAGGTCTGGAGGATTCCCCCTGAGGATGCAGCCCCCTCCTCCCACCCTGGAGAGCCCTGGCTGCTGCTGGAGCCACACGGAACCCACAGAGACTCTACCTAATGCGGATCACTTATTGACCCTGCGGGGCCAGGGGTGGCAGAGTAGGAGAGGAGGAAGTGCAGGGAAAGATCTCCAATCAGCAGCACCGAGGCCATATTTATCCTGTGGAACGGGTTCCAGGCCAGCAGGCAGAGAGTCAGGGCAGGGACTGGGGTGCACCTGGCCCAGCACAGAGCTCCAGGACCTCCTGGAGCATCCCTGCTCACACCCAGGAAATCCACCAGAGTCCACCAGTGCCCACCGGTGCCCACCCCCCTCCTTCACAGGGTTGCCAAGTACATGGGGTACAGAAGGGAGCCAGAGCTGGGAGCCTCCCAAGCGTTTGCTGGGACCATGGAAAGGGACAGTGACCTCGTGCAGAAGGATGGGCATTGTGACACCTTCCTCCTCAGCCCCCTGCGCTCCCCTCACCAGACCCACTTGTGCTCCAGATCACTGAAGCAATTCCCTTTCCCAAAGCACTGAGATGCTGAAAGAGATTAGGGAATTTGCTGTGATCTCTGTGAAAAACTGGTCTGCAGCAGGAAATAGAAGTGTTTGCTGGCACGTGGGATCCCAGGGAGGAGGTTTGAGAGCCAGTCACGTTTGTCTTGGCTGGGAGAAGTTGGAGTGTCCTGCTCAAGGACTGTCACCTGAGGAGTGGGGGGGACACCCACATTCCCTCCTGTCCTCCCCTAAAAAGGGGACACCTGAAGTGGGTCCCCAGGGCCCCTCACTGCTGCAAAGATCATGGAGAGTGAAAGGCCATTCCAATGGACAGATGGCCCCACTGCCTTCCTGCTCCAGTGTTTCTCACCACGCCTTCCCTCTGGTACTTCCTGCATCCTCATTTACCCTGCAAATCTCCCAGGGACTCATCTCCTGAGCCCACTCAAGTATTTCTCCCAACCCAGGGATGCTGGGGAATCAGGAGGTCTCCCCTCCCTTGGAGTCACCCCAGTATCCCAGGGAACATGTTCCCTCCCCATGGAGCCTCAGAAGCTTCCCGAGCTGATCCTGGCCCCACTGACCCTTGCCTTGAACCACATCCCTGTCCCCCAACAGGGAGCGGGGAACACAAAGGTCCCAGCTCTCCCACCCACGGCACATACTCCACACCCCACAAATATTTCTCTCTTCTGGGACATCTTCCAGCTTGGAGGAAGGAGAGACTTTCCAAGCTAATGGCTCACGGCAGGAGCCATGGGATAAGCTCCTGACATTGCTCAGAGCAATGAGCACCCCTCCTCCCCTGCATGAGATCCTCAGACATCACAGGGTGGGGCCATCACAGGTGGAGCCTGCCTGGATGGAGAAGATGAAATTCCATGAGAGGAGCACAGCCCACACCTGAGCTCAGATCCATGCGAGTTCTCCCGCTCCACAGTCCCACAGGCAGGGTGAACCGTGGGTCCCAGCTGCACCCCAGGTCACGGGTTTGGAGGTGACACCAGGGCAGGTGGAGGGAATCTGGGTGGCAAGGAGATGTTCTCCCTGCGGCTATCCCACCAAGCACAGTCCCCTAAGCTGGGGACAAAGGCGGGAGCAGAGGGAGCAGAGGCAGCTGGCAGAGGCGGCCCCCAGGCCAAGATAATCGGAGAGAAGCTGTGACGTAAGGCCAGGGGAAGTGGGGTCCTGGCCTTTCCCAGGCTCTGCCGTGCTCCACGTTCCACTTCCCTGCCAGTTTATCAGCCACTGGAGTGCAACTAAGGGAACATCAGCCAGGACAGAACAAACAAACATCCGAGTTTGGGCTTCCTTCCTTTCTTCAAAAAGAAAAAAACAAAAACAAAAATAAAAAAAACCACAGAGAGATGAGAGATGGGGAATTCAATTAAATTTTAAATTTAAACAAGTCAAATAAATAAGCATTTGTGTTTCCATGGGGACATGATGCATTCCTGCAAGCAGGAGCTTGGCCTTGGGGAGAAGCAATGCTGGAGCCGCAAAGCCAGTGATGCCACAAGTGGCCCCACTTGCAGCCACCCCTGTGCCCAAGGGACCAGCATAAGTCCCTTGGGTCTGATAGCCCTTGGATCACAGAAGCTCTCCCTGGACTCCCAGGGCTCCCAGCCATGGCTCACCAGGAACCCACAGCCTGTTTGGAGGGCAAGTCCTGGTGAGAGAGGTTGTTTTCTTTTCCTCTTTCTGTTTCATTCCAACAGGTCAGGACCAGCCAGGTTTAACATAGCTTGCTTTTTAGTTAAAGAGAAAATCCATTCCTTATGGAAGTGATTCTCTTTGAGGACTGCTGACAGCTTCCTCCACACCCAAGAGAACCAATTTGTTGGCTAGTTTTGAATATTGACATCTTGTTAAACCTCTCAGAAAAGCTGGACACACCTGTGGGAAATCATATTTAAAAACAAACAAACCTGAGAAAAAGGTCTCTTGCTCCAGTCTGAGAATAGGTAACTGGACGCTGGTTCTCTCAAGCAGAAGAAAAAGAAAGGGTGAAGACACGTAAAGAAAACAACATGGAGACAACCAAAGTCGGTAGAGGAGTCAAATCCCAGACGGGAGGAGATGCCTTAGTCTTGGGCTGAAATTCTCATGTACAGCTATGGTGAATATATAATTGATCCATTCGACTCTTTTTTTTCTCATGGAATGTATTGTGGGGAGGGAGCATTCTAACCAAAGCCATGAACAGAGACACCCGTGTTGAAGCAAGCAGATGTTGAAGTAGCTGTGATCTAATAGGAAGCTTGAACAGAGAGAAATAAGAGAGATGAAAAATCTTGCCCCAGGAATGGAAGAAGAAAACCTCTGTTCCCAGAGATAAAAGAAGGGAACTTTTGTTCCTATGCTAGAACAACTCATCCTTAAAATTGCACCCCAATAAGCTGAAGTGATCCATAGTGGTAGTTGTGGGAAAAATTACCAAACAGTGGGAGGGACTTCATGATTGCAGATTTCCAGGCAGCTGCTATTCATGAAAATTAAAACCACAAGAGAACTGTTTCTTGTGGAAAAGTCTCCATGGCATGGCAGGAGAGACTCCTCTCCCTAAGTGGACTGAAGAAAGATTATTTTAAAGGTGGTAAACTGACTGAAAATACCAAATTAGTCTCTTTACACTGTCAGTGAGAAAGGGAAGCTGGGGGGAGGAGAAGTGTTCTGAAGGTTTATTCTGATTTCTTATTAATTTTATTTTAATTCTGTTAATAAAGTTTTATTTATATGGAAGG
>VWZN01019084.1:6474-64154 GCA_013396955.1 Regulus satrapa
CCCCCCCCCCCACCCCCCCTTCCTTCAGGGTGCTGCAACAACTCAGTGCTTGAAGATCCCAGGGTGCTGTTTGTACCAGCTCATAGCAAAACGTATTTCTGAAGGAAAGCAGAGGTTTTATCTCCTCTAGATGGGACTGAGTGAAAGCTGTCCCTCACACAAGCAGAGCTTTTGGAGCACCACACCAGCACTAAGGATAGACAAGCAGAGATCCAAACCTTGCCCCCAAGCACCTCTTGATGTTTGGCAGAGCAACTCCTACAGTTGAAGTGGTGCCCGTGAAATGCAAATAAAACTGATCTGTTAAGTTACAGCACCAAATGCATCAAGGAACCTGCTGACTCCAATAAAATGGGCATAAAATTCAGCATATGCTCTTGCTTGCCATGAACAGTAATATTAATACATCCATTTTATTTTATTTCAGTGTTCCAAACTGTTGAATTAACAGCATCTTGTACCTGTTTTTATTAGGAAAAGAGTAATATACATATGAGCATGAACAAATGGATACAAGGATAGATTTACATGGACAGACATGGAGTCTCTCCAGAGACAGGAACTGAAGCCAAATAAATGCCTGACACTCCCTCCTTCTGAAGGACAGAAAGAGCCTGGCAAATTTCCCCAAATTTCCCTGACGAGAGATATCAAGAGGACCTCAGATCTCTGGGAGTCCTTATCTCTATTTCTATAAAATGATGGTTATTACTGATAATAATTCAGCCACTGAGAAAAAAGTCCTTAGAAACAAAATGCAACCACCACATTTTGTGAGGGGGTCTGGGGTGTGTCATTTTGGTGACACTTCCCTGCTGGTTAAAAATAAAGAGAAAAACAAGAAGACCATCAAACTGTGTCATATAACCATTAGTTGTTTCTTCCTTTGTTCACCTTCCAAAATACAATTAATCCTTTATTACTATTACCTTCATCTATTTTAGTGATGCATGATCCTCGTATGCAGGGCAGTTTAGTGTCTCAATTTCATTGCTATCACTGAGATATTTTCCAATCCTTCCACTTCAAAATACCCATTTTTCATGAAATGTCACTTGGATTGTGTCATCAAGAAGGCACTTTTAATAATCTGCATTTTGGGGCTAAATCAAGCTTGTGTATATATTGCATTTTCCTTCAATTCAGAGCCCTTATGACTTTCCAGGCTGTAGTTTGGTCTCAAATATTCTCATGATCATTGCAATGGGAGCACAGGAGCTTGGGCTGCAGATCAATCCTTGGGAATTGCTCCATGAAAGGAGCAAACTCTTTCCCAGCTTCGTACAAGAGCCAGTAAATGAGAATTGAGTCTGCAGTCGCCTAAATTCCTTTACAAGAATCAATTCTCCCCATTTTCCTGCCTCCATGAAATATGGGCAAATAGAAAACTTTCCTGTAGCACAATCAAACACTGCCTGCTTAGAAAATCCACCCATGTTCCTTACTGAGGAATTTCATTTTACCCTTTCCTTAACATTTGCCAGCTGTTTCCCTTTGCCTAATGTTGTCCAGAGGGCATTTAATGAAACATCAAAGCAAGCACTGACACCACCTAACTCAGCAAGCTTCTCTCCCAAAGTTTCTGCATAGCAAATTCCCATTTTGGGAATCTGGATTAGGGAGCTCCCTAAAAAACCCCTTCCCCTCCATTGCCAACAGAAAGAATTTGGGGAGATTGGCATCCAAGCTGGTGAAGCCAAGGTTTGCTTTTATCTCTGTCACCTTTAGAGGTAAAAAGTTTTTTTAAAATTATCTTATCCTTCCTAATTAAATCCAGAAAATTTGGAAAACTGTGGTCAAACACAGAAAAAGCTCTATAGTCACAGCTTTCTAGGCAGGATGTTCAGAGTTGTCCAGCCATTCATTTATTGTGACCAAAAAAAAAAAAAAATAAAAAAAGAAGTTCCATGTGGGAAGATAATACTCGTCTTAAATCGAGTAGTTACATCTAATATATTGTTGAGTGAAAATAATTTCCTTTACTAAATTAACTCCAAAACCTTTAAATATGAAGCTTGCTCCTAAGGGCCTTGGTAATTACAAAACACAGCCCTCGATGCTGTGCAAGCACTGGTCAGGAACAGCTGAAATATCCCTGGGTTAATAATCACAGGTCCCAAACACAGCTACTGAGAAGAAAATTAACTCAATCCTGACCCAAAGCAACCCACAGAGCCCCCAGTGCAGTTTGCTGTGGATCAGGCAGAGGAGGGGAAGGGAAGGGAAGGCTGAGAGGGAAATCCCAATGCTTGCAGCGTAGTGGTGGGACAGAGAGAGCCTGGCGAGTGGAGTGCACTCAGCCCACGGCATCTTCACCATGTGTCATCTCCTAGCGCTGCTGGAAGCGGAATGCAATACAAGAAGGGCTTTTAAAAGCTGAAGAACACCTCAGCTGAAAGCCTTTTGGTACTCGCCGTGTTTTGCAAACGCAGTGCAGCACGCTCTGTGTGCTGGGATTTGTATCGCAGAGAATTGAGGCTTCTGTTCCAATTAATACCCAGCTTCCCCCTGCACGGAGAGGAAGAGACTCCTGAGGAAGGATGTGTGCCGAGAGCTCACCTAAATAATACAGGAGGAAACTCAGCAGCTGCTGGCTGTGTCCACACCACTGAGCCAAGGAAGACCCATGTGTGTCATTTTCCCAGTAGTCTTTTCCTGAAGAGCCCTTTAAAAAAAAAAATCTTTTAAGAGCTTTGCAGCCTGCTGGCTGAATCCTTCAGCAGTCATTGGGGCTGGCTTCTTTCATGTGAAAACACATCAGGACTTCTTTGTGAGTCGAAGTGTTTCAGGGAGAAGGATGCAAAGTGACATCCTTGGGTGACACACATTGGATCAGGACGTGGCTGTCTGGATGCACAGAGCCAGGAATTCCATTTTGATAACACAGCTTGCATCACAGCCTGGCTCAGAGTTCTCAGGATGGAAGGAGAAGGCACAGGACTGCAGGCCAGCATTGCTTGCCCAAATTATCCTCCTCTTTTGACACAGAGCAGAAGCGTATTTTGCAGTTTTCACCCCATTTCTTGCTACACTGATTTCAGAGCAGAGTCCCCTCCTTCGAGTTTGTCACCCAGCCACTTTCTGCTTTCCTGCCAAAGCCACACTTACTGCCTGAGAGCTGAAATGTCTGATTTCTGTGCACAGGAGCTTAGCCCGAGGTCCTGTGAGAGCTGGGAAGGGACACAAGCAAAATATTTCCTTTAGCATCCCTGATTTGTTGAATGAGGTAAAACCAAGGACTGGGCAGAAGGAAAAGGTGCTGATTTCTGAGCTTTTCAGCTCTTTGGGAACCAATGTTCCTGCTCATGGAAAGCTAAGGCTCTCCTTTAGGAAAGCTGTGCCATCAGCCCTGCCCTCAGGCTGGAACAATCTGGAGTCTAAAAGAATTCCTCCTCCTTTTATTGATCATCAATAAAAGGTGAAAGACCAGCCTCCACATCTTCACGAGATTTATTATCAGAAGGGGAATACCCTTTTCTGGATTTTCCAAGTTTAACAGGATCAAGAAGATGATTTTTAACCTTGGGAAAAGGAGCTGGCTCCATCCCTGCATTAGTCAGGACAGTGCCAGACCATGCAGCTCCCTCAGAGCTTCACAGGACTTTCAGGGAGAAGGGAAAAGCTAGAACCAAGAGAATGGAATGGATTTTTCGAGCTGACTGACAAGGCCAACAGGATTGTGCACTGAGTGACACCAGAAAAATCTGTTTGACTTCCCAGCACAGGAAAATAATGGTCTCCTGACCATGTAAACCATTGCTGTGCTGTCCAAGGGGACTGAACAGGGGTGTTTGCAGAACCAGCCAGTGTTGAATGACCTGAAAGCTGTGCTTTGGTGCAGCTCCTTCCTCATTTTAAATGGCAGGTTACAGCCGGGGAGAGGTGCAGAGGGAAGAACCCCAGGATGGTTTGAATTAGAAGGGACCTCAAAGTCCACCCAGTGCCACCCCTGCCATGGCAGGGACACCTTCCCCTGTCCCAGGCTGCTCCAGCCCCAGGCTCCAGCCTGGCCTTGGCCACTGCCAGGGATCCAGGGGCTGCCACAGCTGCTCTGGCAATTCCAGCCCAGCCCTGCCCACCCTGCCAGCAACAATTCCTGCATCCCAATCTCCCATCCAGTCCCACTCTGCAGCCATTCCCTGGCTGCTGTCCCTCCATGCCCTGGAAATTGTCTCTCTCCATGGTTCCTGCAGCTCCTTCAGGCCCTGCAAGGCCACCCTGAGCTCAGCCCAAAGCTTCTCCTGTGCAGGGGAACAATCCCAGCTGTGCCAGCCTTTCCTGCCAGCAGAGCTGCTCCATCCTCTGCCCATCCTGCTGCCTCCTCTGGGCTCTCTCCAGCAGCTCCACGTCCTCCCTGAGCTGAAGAAGACTCACATCTTCTCCAAGGAACTTTTTTTTTCCTTTTACCTTAACTCTGCTATGTCCATTCACATCCTTCATATAAATTCTACATTCCAAGTCATGAAGAGCGGAAAGGAGTAGCACAGACCAGGAGTTAAACCTCAGGGTCTGAACTCCTGCTAAAAACCAGAATATATCTTGAGAATCATTCCCTCCTTTGCCATCCCTTGTCCCATTCCTGGACCAAAGACTGGGAGTGCAGCTGCAAAATGAGTCTGAAGTGGGATGTGTTCTGTCACCACCAAGGCACAGTTCTCTTGTGGAGATTTTGGCTTCCTGAAGAAAGAAACCCTTTCTTTTCCCCTGAGGGTCCTAAAGTGTTCAGTGCAAAGAAAGGGCTTCCATTGCTTCTGTTTCAGAATTAGCAGAGAACTTGGGCTCTAAATGATTTATAAGCATAATCTCCAGCAAATGTTTAACTCTCAGAGTGCTAAGTACTGACCTGGGAGAAAATCACTCATTTTGTTCTCGCCTGCTGTTGTCTTGTTGGTTCCAAGCTCTGCTCTACAAACAGAGGAAACTTAATTCAGTTGCCTTTGAAATTAAACAGCTATATCAGACTTAGCACTTTGAAACTACAGGAAAGCATTAGTCAATGGGCTTTAATTATTCACATTCTCTCCTTGCTCCCTCCTTTCTCCCTCCTCGTTTTCCTGCAAGTGATCAAAAGCCAAGTTGTTCTCTGTGTCATGGAATATCAAGCAAATCTCATTTTCTGCAGGTATCAGTCATGATCTCATCCATCTGAGCAGATGAAAACTGCTGCTGCAATGAGATCTGAGGTGCCCCAGAGACCTGGCTGAGGGAGAAATAACCCACACGGATGTTTTTGGGGCAGCAGTGCACATATCTACAGTTCTGACTGTGCTCTGCAGCATTTTGGAAAGCCTTTGCAAGGGCAGGATGAGTTTTCAACCTACATGGACCTAAAGTCCCCTAAGTCTCAAAGATTAAATCCAATAAATCCATCTAGAGCAGGCCAAGGTACCTGCACATCACTTCTCCAGCTCTTTTCACTTGACAGCCAAAAGAAGTATTTCAAATGTTGAAATTTCAAATGTTGTGTCCTGTGTAAAAGTTGGACCCAGTGCTCCTTGAGGTCTTCTCCAACCTTAATGATTCCATGTGAAAATTAAACAACTTCACAGCAAACCATGGTACAACAAACCTTGTTTCTGTCCCTAGCAGAGGTTTTCATTGCTTGTAAAAACCTTTGTTCTCATTATTCTTAACAAAAGTTGTTTTTTTTGGTTAACTAAGAATACATTTCAACAGTTGTCACTGATGATAAAGCACAAGTAAGTCACACTGACAGAAAATCTTCCAAGGACAACCTGAGAACAAAACTCCTGCAAATTAATTTCTGTCCTCAGAAACAAGCAGAACATATCCCAATTCCTATATAATCCATGAAGAGCATGATGAACTGTCAAAATAACACAAAACAAAACCTAATTAAAGACACAGCAACTTACTGTTGATGTGCACTCTAGTGATGGGAACATAGAGGGAAGTAGAAGATTGCATATAAGTGTTAAGGATTGTTTTTTTTCATTTGATATTTGGAAGCCTCAGCACAAAATTCAGATTTTTCTGGGTTGCTGTCACTTGGCTGTGACTCTCCTCTCTGCGGCAGAAAGGCAGAGCAGGGTGACAGGGCTCTGCAAGGAGAAATAAGGGGAATTTTGAGAACTTAGAGCTCCTTTCAGTATCTAAAGGATTTCTAAGAAAGTTGGAGAGGGTCTTTTCACAAAGGCATGGAGTGCCAGGACACAGGGAATGGTTTTGAGATGAAGGAGGGCAGGGCTGGGTGGGATACTGGGATGCAGGAATTGTTCCTGACAGGGTGGGCAGGGCTGGGCTGGAATTGCCAGAGCAGCTGTGGCTGCCCCTGGATCCCTGGCAGTGGCCAGGGCCAGGCTGGAGCCTGGGGCTGGAGCAGCCTGGCACAGTGGGAGGGGTCCCTGCCAGGGCAGGGGTGGGATGAGATAGTTTTTTCCAACCAAACCATCCCATGGTTTTGTGAAACACGAGCCATTCCTGACAGCTGCTCACTGGTGGGAAATCATCAAGGACGCAGAGCAACCTCTCCTGAGCAGGCACATTCACACGTGTCTAAAACTTCCAAATGCCATTTTATCAGGAAAAGAGTGCATCAAAATCTGCTTCAACAGCAGGGAGTTTTTCAGTCTGAACTTGCACACCACCTTCTTCCCAAGGCTTCTTCATTTCTCTTCCTTCAGACTTCCCAATTGTTTGGACAGGTACCAGACCTTGGGGCAAGGAGATTGATTGATGTTCAATGCACGGATTTCCTTGATTTTGCAGCTGCTAGACAGAGGGGAAGGGTCTCGCTTTGTCCCTTCTCTGACTTTCTGCAGGGCAGCTTGAAGAGGAAGGGCTACCTGAAGGACTCTGTGACACTGCTGACTGATACCTGTGCTCCATCCCACTGGGGCAGGGTGACTTTAGAACAGAGAGCAAGAGCTGCACACCCCCCAAATTCAGGAATAACTGACCTAAACCAGCCTGTCAGCAAAAAGCCACGTCATGCCCTGAGCTGCAGCTCCCTCGAAGAGGTTGCACTCTCTTTTTCTCCTCTTTTTCTTCATTAAATAGGGAACACTCCTTTTTTTTTCCTCTCTCTCTGCCTCTTCCCGGTTTAGATCAGCACACATCCATTTTCATTTTCCTAGAATTCACAGAATTCACAGAAGGAATCCTCTGCCACCTTTGGGAAGGGGAGATCATTGGAGCTGCTTCATTAGAAAGGGCCACCACTGGGAGAGCCAAGCCACACTAAAGAAACCTTGAATGTTGTCCTGTATTGATTAAACACTGCCTAAAGTTTCCAAATTATGGAGAAAGAAGGAGCTCAGGGAAGCCCAAAGGAGTGAAGGGAGTAGGCAAGGCAAATAAATTTGCAGGGATTTTATCACACTGAACAGAGCTGTTTAGATAGGGAAGTGGCAAGGAGAAATATGGAGCCACATTAGGAATTTTCCAGCATCTGACAATTCACCCTAATTAGAAAAATTAAATTAATTCAGCCCATGCAACAATACCTTTATTATCTTCATCTCCCATTCCTGCGGGAGAAAAGAAAAGTTCACATCTCATTATTGTTTTCTAATTCAATCTCCCATCACCCAAAATTCTTCACTTCATCCTTCTTCCTGCATTTCCTAAATTTTGGCCATATTTACATATCAATCACAACTTGCATATCAAAAAAATCCTTTTATTACTTGGAAATAATTCATATCAGACAAAAGCTATTAATATACAATTAAATAGAATGAAAATGCAAAGCTAATAGCAAATTTACCTGTTAATCTGCTGGCTTTGTTTTCAGAAGGCACTGTGAGAATAAATGAGGTGGCTCCTCGTTCAAGTACTTTTGTGGGTTATCTTTGAAGATTTGATTTCTGCCTTTTGCAGAATTGTCGAAGCTGAACTCATTATTTGGAAAAACAGTTTTTAGGATGTTTATCATGCTCTGAATAAACTGAATAATAAAGCATTCCCACAAATGTTCTTGAGAGACAGAGTCAGCTGCACTGGCAGTGTCTTTCACCTCTGAAGGAGAGATCATCACATTTCCAAAGGCCTGGTTATAACAATCCACACCCAGCTCTTCCCTGCCCAAGGCAGCTCCATGGATCATGAAGGAAAAGTCTGGATCAGTTCAACTCAGAGCACAGTATAGACCTGGCAACTGGATTTTCCAATCTTTCATGAAATCCCAGGATGGTTTGGGTTGGAAGGGACCTTGAAAATCATCCATTCCCACCCCTGCCCTGGCAGGGACCCCTCCCACTGCGCCAGGCTGCTCCAGCCGCAGGCTCCAGCCTGGCCTTGGGCACTGCCAGGGATCCAGGGGCAGCCACAGCTGCTCTGGCAATTCCAGCCCAGCCCTGCCCACCCTGCCAGCAACAATTCCTGCATCCCAATCTCCCATCCAATCCCACTCTGCAGCCATTCCCTGGCTGCTGTCCCTCCATGCCCTGGAAATTGTCTCTCTCCATGGTTCCTGCAGCTCCTTCAGGCCCTGCAAGGCCACCCTGAGCTCAGCCCAAAGCTTCTCCTGTGCAGGGGAACAATCCCAGCTGTGCCAGCCTTTCCTGCCAGCAGAGCTGCTCCATCCTCTGCCCATCCTGCTGCCCCCTCTGGGCTCTCTCCAGCAGCTCCACATGCTCCCTAAGCTGGGATTCCAGGGCTGGAGGCAGCACTAACCTGGTGATTTGTTCAAATTTTAGAATAATTGAGTTTTAAGGTCTTTGGAGACACCAGAAGGAATGCAAGGCATCGGCATTTGGGCTTTATTAATGCTAGAGTGTCAGCCAGGTGACATCCCTGAGGAGCAGGAGGTCTGATCCCCAAGTGCATCACCCTCTGGGCAGCATCCTCCAGCACTGGCCCCTGTCACTCACCAGGAGCTCTGTTCACCTGCAGCTGCCTCTCATTTGGAGGTTTCTCTCAGCTCAGAGGCTGCCAGCGGGCTGACAGGCAGCTCTGGCTGCTGTGACAGTTAAAATCTTCATTTGGCATCTCCTCCCTTGTGGCTCCCAGGCCAGAACATCCTGCAGTTCTGGTTGCAGCCTGATATTTTACCCTCTGCTAATACAAATTTCTTCAGGCTAAAAGAGGGACAAAATGAGCCATTGCTGCTTGGCTGGGGGCTAGCAAATATTTGGGCTTCCTGCCCTAATCCCTAATCTAGTTTTGGGCAAACACAAGGAGTTAGGGACACCTCTTCCTCCTCACAGTGGGATTTAAACGTGGCCAAATCAACCTAATTGGAGCTCCCAGCTGTATCACCTATTGTTAAAGCTGCCTTGTAATTTTAATTCAGCAATGTTTTCAGCTCAACTCCCATCGAAGTCTGCTTGGGCTGAAATCTTCCATGCTGAGGGTCAGCTTCAGGCAAGATATTTTACAGGATGTGGCAGGGAGAAAAGAAGAGAAATCAGGAAATGTGCTTATTCAGAAGGTTCAGGAAAATTTCGCCTTCCCACCTGCTCGAGCACATTAATTATGGAGAATCAATTAATTAAACACTGACACCATCTCTTGTTTCCATGGGCCCTGTCTCGTTCACTGCACAAATATGAGCAGTGCTCAGTTGACCAGAAGATGGGCAGGATTTTGTTTTAGTCTCATTATTCACTGTGGCTTTTCACTCTTTTTCTTGAGGACCATTTACCCACAGCTCAGCAGACAGAATTACTGACTCCCTCGTGGGCTCTGCCACACAGCCACAGCCAGACAAAGGCAAACTGACAGAAATTTGCTCTGTGTTGCAGAGCCTGACCTTAGTAATAAACCCAGTGGAACAATAGATAATTGAGCCAGGCTTGAATGCATGACAGCCAAAAGAGAAATGGCAGTAGATAATTATATTACCAAAGAATATCCCTCTCTCAATTAACACCCAGGTCCACTTAATGGTTCAATTATACTCTAAATAGTTGGTTACATTAACTAAAATCATGCATCCTCTGGCCTCCTCCCTCTTAATATCTTTTTCCTCCCTATAATAAGAATAATTTGGGTGGTGACTCTGCAGCTTGTTCTGTTCATGGTGGCCCCTGCAGCAGCCTCTGCTGAATTCAACAAGGCAAGAGAGAGTTGAAGGAGGGGAATTCACTTTACTTATGCATTATAGATTTAAACCCAGGCCTGTTTGCAGCCCCTCCTGGGGCTCCAGCCCCTTCCCAGCTCCGGGCCCTGCCCTGGACACGCTCCAGCCCCTCCAGGGCTCTCCTGCAGGAGCCACAACTGGACACAGCCCTGGAGGGGCCTCTCAGGGCCAGCCCGGAGGGACAATCCCTGCCCTGCTCCTGCTGGACATACAATTCCTCACCCAGCCCAGGGGCCAGTGGCCTCCTGCCCCCCTGGGCACCCCTGGGCTCGTGTCCAGCCCCTGTCCCCAGCACCCCCAGGGCCTTTTCCAGCTTTCCAGCCCCTGTGCCCAGCCTGGAGCTCCGGGGTTGTTGTAATTCAAGTGCAGAACTTTTCTTTGCTATGCTCTGCATATCCTGGCCTTTCATTCTCTTCCTATCAAAGATGTCCCAATAGAATGCCACGTTCCATCAGACATGCAGCAATTCATTGGGGAAAAATCACACCAAAGCCCATCCCTCTCCTTTTCCTTCATTAAACCATTTTTACAGCCTGTGTTCCTGTATTTTACAGGCCTGTGCAGGGCCTTCCTTGCACTCCAAGGAGACAAATGAGGCCTGGTAAAAAGGGTAGCAAAGACAAGAACAGAGTTAGAAGTTCTTTGCAGAGACACCCACTTGTTTCATTAAAGAAAGCTCCCCAACAACCCTGAAAAAAAAAAAAAAAAAAAAAAAAAAAAAAAAGTCAAAACAAGCAAAAACTGGCTGTGGAAAAGGAAATGGTGTAATTTGCAAAGATCTGTGTCTTTTAGGTGTCATCCATCAAAGACCTGCACCCACAGGTGTCTCTGTGGGTGAGGCAGCCCCAGTGAGGTCAAGGGGAAAGAAAGGGGGATCTTCTCTTCAGCTGACAGCACAAATGCTGTGCAAGTCACCCTTCACAATAAACCCACAGCTCAACATCACCTAGAAATACTGATTATTCTGTGCTGGAAGGAAGATTTTTAATTTTTTTCCTACTTTCTCTCCTGCTTTTAAGGCCAGAAGAGACCAAAGGTTCTGTGTAACACTTGCAAGAATATTTCATCCAGTTACCCCTGTAGGGAGGTTATTACTTTGCTAATATATTCCTCCTACGCTCCATTTCCAAACTAAAAGAGAGTGTTTCTGCCTATAAGCATGTTTGTTTGGTTGGGTTTGACCCCAATTACGTGAGTTGATCTATTAGAAGATATAATTACCTTCCACAGGCAGTGTGGAGTCACCTTACCTCCCATGTGAGCGTTAACTCCAGGAGCAGTTTCCTACCCTGTTAAAAATAAGCCACTCCTTTCTTGTTGTGGTTTCTTTTAGGGCTCCAGTCCTTGGCAGCCCCATAATTTCTTCCTGTTTCTCATTCTGATTCCTAGGCGAGTCCAAAAGAAAGTTGCCACTATTATGAGCAAAGGAGAAATACATCTGAGCACTATCTCGCAGTGAAGGAGACACAAAAAAGCAACAAACCCCCAGAATAGAAATCCGGTGGGGTTTTTTGTTGTTGTTTTTGGTTGGGTTTTTTTTTTCTGAAGTGTTCCTTTCCGTGCCCACATGTACCCACAGCTCCTCATTTTCCCGTGCATCTCATCCTTCCTTGCACCTGTCTCAGCTTTCACGAGGAAGATGTGCCTGCCAGCACATTTGTAAGAGCTGGGGGATAAAGGGGAAGCTTCCTCAGGCTGTCTGCAGGCTGCTTTTTCCCCTCCAGGAACCACTCCCTGCTTGGCAGCAGCCCTGGCTCTGTCATCCCTCCCTGCTCCGGGTTGAGGGCAGGGAGCCATTTCCAGAGGACACGGAGGGGGCTCATGCAGAGTCTCTGTCTCAGGAAAGAAATGGGCAGGGTGTGGAATAGATCCCAGGAGAGCCCTGATCAAACAAACAAACTCTCCAGATGCTGGAGGAGCATAACACCACTCTCATTTTGAAGGAGCAGCACAGCCCTCCCCTGTTCATGCACAATAATAAGGCTCTATCCCAGTGTGGGTTCTGCAGGGTTTTGTTTTCTCCCCACCACCACCCAAGTGTTTGAAGCACTTCTTGAAAATAACAAAAGTGGGGAAATTACATTCATGGGTTTCTGCTTCAAATATTGATATGTTTTTACAAAAGTGGGAGGGGGGGAGGAGTCCTGGGGTGTAGATATATATATGCAAATAAACATCTGGGAACTGATGGAGCCACTGAATGCAGGAAAGTTTGGGCAATCAAAGAGGATGCACAAAGATGTGGACACAAAAGGAGAGAACATCTCTTTCCCAGGAAAAGATGGGAGAAAGGAGAGCAGGCAGCAGGCAAAGGAGGGAGTTGTGTTATTCAGCAAGCAAAGGGAAGCCTTGTCAGGTCAGACAGTTGGCACAAGGAAAAAAGCAAAATAAAACAGGAAAGCACCGAGGCACTGCATTCTGGAGGGGGATTTCACTCCTTCCCAGGACGCTGAGCAGTGCAGAGTGCCAGCCCTGGGCAGGGAAAATGTCCCTGCCTCATTCCTTCTTTACCTTCCTTCCCTCTTCCCTCCTTCTTCTCTCACCCACCAAGTGCTGCCCTGGCCCTGAGAGCTCACAGCCCTCCCTCCTCTTGTGCAAAGCAGCCAAAAAGCAGCAGCTGGTGAAAGAAAACCACTTTTCAACAAAATTCAAAACTCCCCTGATAGCACCAAGTGAGCAACCTTCAGAATTGACCCTAAAAGACATTGAGCACTGGCTGACTTTTACCTCTGGACACAGACAGGGAGGTTTGAGTTTGGCTATTAGGAAAAATTTCTTCATTAAATCAGTGGTCAAGCACTGGGACTGGTGGCCCACAGCAGTGGCTGAGTCACCACAGAATCACAGAATGGTTTGGTGTGACTGATAGGTGAGGATTTACAAAGGGAAGGTGAAGGTTTACAGAGCCTTTTCTGCAACAGTCTAGGCTGGAAGGGGCCTCATGGATCATCTACACAGAATTGTTTTGTTCAGCCTCAAGAAGGCTTCAGGATAAACTCAGTGTGGCCTTCCAGGACCTCAAGGGACTCCACAAGAAAGATGGANCTCTCTCCTGTCCCAGCAGTTTTCCTCACCCCCAGCTGTCTCTCCAAGGCTCCCTGTCCCCCCACAGTTTATTAATCCTGCTGCAGGAGGAGACTGGGAAGATCTGCTTTGTGCCAGAGCTGTGGGAAAGGCTCCAGAGGAGTCATTGCAACCCTTTCCTTTGCTCCAGGCTCCCCAGCTGGGCTGAAAGGCCACTGTGCACACCAGAGATTTCCCCTAAAAATAGTCCTCAAAAGGCTGGGAGACCTCAAACTTTAAAATGTGCCTTCCACTGCAGGGTGACTGAAGTCCATCTGTGTTTTTGAAAAGGCTTTTTTGAAAGCTGAGCAGTGTGTTGGAAAGCACAATGGATTAGGACAGGCTGGTTTTGCTACATATGAAGGAGGTGCCTCCTTTTATTTCTATTTCCTTCTGGGAGCCCTAAGAGTGGAGTTTCAGGAAGAAAAAAAAAAATCTACTTATTTGCTTTACTCTCCAACCCTCAGAATAGTTTTCTTTTACTGTCCTACGTTTTCCTGTTCTTGGGGTTTTTTGGTGGTTTTTTTTTCTCTTATGTGTTTCTGTGAGCCTTTAGTAAGAACCTGAATGACTTTTACACATGATTAAAAGGATTGTAGGAATTTGATCAGATCCCGAGTCCACTAGAAACTGGAAATTCTACATTAATAACATTAAACACAGGAAGTTTCTGAGGCTTGAGTGAATGTATCCAGAATTTGTGGGAGTTTATCCAGATGTCAGGGAACACCAGTGCTCAAAATGTACCTGCTTCTCACTGGAGAGTCAAAACTTGAGACTCACTCACCAGGTGAATCATTGCTATGATCAGAAAAGGAATCTCATTTAAGAGTCTTTTTTAGGGATTTTATTTGCCACCCAGACAAGCTCAGGAGTGTGGCCATGCAAACCTCATGAGGTCTGAGCCAAACAAATCCAAGTGCTGTTGCAGTAAAACAAAGAATAATGAGTTTAAACTAAAAGATACTCCATTTAGGTTAGAGATAAAGCAGATTTTTTTTACAATGGGGATGGTAGAACCCTGGCAAAGTTTTCCCAGAGAAGCTGTGGCTGCCTCTGGATCCCTGGAAGTGTTAAATCCAGGATGCGGTTCTGAGCAACCTGGTCTAGTGGGAGTTGATTTTTAAGGGTCCCTTCCAACCCAGACTGTTCTGCTTTTATGATTTATACCTGGAGTATGAAACTGGAAGTCAAAAGTCAAGGCTGGTTCTATGGTTGCTGCTCTCCTGGTTAAAAATATATATTTTTTAATTCCTTCCATGCATTGCAGAGTGCAGTCCTGGCTGCCTTGGATCTCAGCAGCACTGGGATTCTATGTACAAATGGGGCAGAGAACTGAAATTACCTTCAGATCAGTTATCTTGCACATGGACCTGTGGAGGATTTTTATTTTGCTTTGCGAACACAGCGTGGCAACCATGGCTGATGAGGTTTATTTGAATAATATGTTGTCATGACAGGAAAATAAATCAGAACAGTTTGGGTTGGAAGGGACCTTCAAAGTCTCATTGGCCAACCCATGGACAGGGACATCTCTGTCTAGGCCAGGTTGTTCAGAGCCACCCTGACCTTGAACACCTCCAATGATGGACGTGTTCTCCTCTGGGCCACCTCTTCCTTGGAGTCTAAATGGGAAAGATGGATCCAGTTTTGGCCTTGGACAACTGGAGGCAAAGTCCAGACTGGTGTTCAGCACTGAAACAGGAAAGGAGAAATGGAAATCGGAATTGGAAACAGCTCTGGCCTCTTTTCATTTGCTCTTCTCCAGGTGGGAAATGTCAGGATAAGGAGCTGGGGCAGGGGAGAGCTTCTCACATTCTCCATGAGCCTGTGGAGTGCAGACAGAGCCACAGCCACATCACCATATATTAACGTATGCACTGAGAGCTGCTTTTGAATAATTTTCCATTGCAGCAAGCGAAGATCTCGTTTGGCAGTGATCTGCATTGTGCCAGCACGAGATATTAGTCTGTGTTAGATCAAAATCAATGCTGTCACTGAAGTATCCATCCCTTCCATTGCTCTAAATAGCATTTTGTCCTAATACATTGACTCACTGCAGCACCAGCAATAAAAATCAGTAAATACTTCTGGCTTATTTCAGGGTGTAAACAAGCTTTAATCCATCCCCCCTCCACAGAAGGGTAGGACCAAACAGAACAAATTTGGATAGGCTTTATTTAGCACAAACTCTATATTTTTCCCCTCAAAGCAAACAAAAGGGGCTATTTTGGGGAGGAAGAACTGAGCAGGACTAGGAGAGATGGAGGAGGGAGCACAGCACAGTGGGACGGTGCCAAAAAAGAACAGGCCAACCTGCCTGGATATTGCCACCAGGGAGGTGACAGGTTCCTGCAGCGAACGGATTGAAAGAGTGGATGTGACAGAGGGGGAGCAGCAGTGGCCCAGCTGGAGCAGAGACTGATTTGTCCTTCTGGTGCCACCCAACAGCAGGAACTTTCTGCTTTTGATCATGCCTAACGTGCTGCACACGCTGCAGGTGTCTGAGTAGCGACAAATCGGACTGACAAGAGCATCTGTTGCCAAAAAACTTCTGGGATTCTGTGAAGCTCCCAGCGCCTGCCAAGGCAACTTCCCTGTGTCCACAGGGCAGAGTGGAGCCAGCCCCAGGGCCCTGGGGACAGCAGATCATGGGAGCAGAGCCCGGGCATCAAAGAGAGCACAACTCCCAGATCAAAGGCTGCTCTGTGCTTCATAGTCACATTAGCGCCTTCTTAAATCAGAAGTAACCCAGAAAAACCTCCTCTCCCTCACTGATTACTCTGCTCGTCCCAGAAAATCTCTTCCTCCGGTCCCTTGTCCCCAGCGGTTCGTTTATGATGTAGGACACAACAGCTGGCAGTTCCTGGGTGGGAGAGGATGCTCCAAGCACTGCTGCGCTTCGTGCTGAACCCACAATCACCAGAGGTTGATGGCCAAAAAGGAGACAGAGGAGTCCCTTTATTTTATTTGAATAAAGGGAGAGGCCATGGGGTATTCCCCTGGGGTCTCTTCAATTTTTGGAGGAAAAAATTTTTATCCAAATTTTCCCATTACATTTCCCTCTCCCTTTCCCCATTTCTGAGGTACTTGAGAGGCACACACTTCCCGGAACACCTGATACCTAAAAATTCCCCTCTAATGTATAACCCTCCCTTTGAATTCTGAACTCTTATGGAATTCATGTTTTCTTCCCCATTGTTTCTCTCATCTTTCAATATCCAGTTTCATTTATCAGCAAACCTACAGTTTGTTTTTAAAGGCAAATATATTTTATCCATTTGTCAATCAGTGGACTCTTTCCCATTCCTTCTTTTCTCTCTCAGTGCTGGTTTTATCTATTGGCAGACCCACAGTTTGTTTGTAAAGACACATCCCTCATTCCTCTGAGTGCAGACCTTTGCTATTTCTCAAAATTCTGGTTCAGCCTGGTGCCTCTCACAAGCAGCTCGGAGAGAGCAGCAGCTTGATCCAATAGGAGAAGGGAAAGGCACAGGCAGAGGAAAGCAGTGGAAACACTTTGCACTTCTCTAATCTCACTTCCCAGATTTCTCCTCAGACTCCCAGAGTCCAGAGATGTGCAAAACTTCAGGGTTTTCTCCTGAGTTTGCATGAAATCTTTATCCTCCACCCTGTATTTCCTACGGTAGCTCCATGCTCCAAACAAATTAACATGAGGACAGTCAGAGGAAGGTCCTAAATCCCTGCATTACCTCCATGTCTTTTACAGTTTTCACACTTAGGGAAGCAGGGGACCTGGGAAGTCCAACCTGCTGGAATGGTTCTGACCAAAAACATCTTGAAAAGTGTTTTTCTTTGCAAGCCAAAATGTTTAGCAAGGTGAGTTCCAGTTGCAGGAAGAGCAGCCCTGAAAAGGGGATTCTAAGATGGGATATCATGTCAGAGGGAGTGCAGAAGGAAAACCAGTTTGAAAACTCTGATCCTGCCAAGACAAAAAGGGATGTTTTCCACAGGGGATCCATTTCTAAGGATTTGGTTTTCCTGCCACACAGAATTAAAACTTCCCAACCTCACAAAACCCACAGAGGCTGCCATAAAACACAAAGTATTCCCTGGCCAGCTTTACCCACCAGCCTTCAAACAGGCAGAGGATCAAAGTTTCAGTTGGGAAGCAGACAGAAAACTCAGGAAATGTACTGCAGGTTGGGATTTTATAGGATGGGAGTGGGCAGGTCATGGGTGAACAGCTACAAACACCAACTAACACTACAGTTGGGACCAAGAAATCATTTCCACGGTGAGAAGATGAGCACAGAGCTGAAACAAGAGCTTCAAACTTTTTCAGTGTTCATCTATTATTTAATTTATTTATTTTAACTCTCAGTTTCTTGGAGTTGTTTTGGTTTTGGTGGGGTTTTTTGGGTTTTTTTTTGGGGGGGTTGTTTTGCTTTCACTCTTAAATCTTGCCCAGTTGTAGCTGTTTTCCAGGTCCCCCAAAGACAGCAGGTAAAAATACTCTGCAAATTACTTCCTAGGCATGCTTACAACAAAGAAATATGCATTCCTTGAGGAATTTTCTTCCTGGAAAGGGTGGCCAGGCCTTGGCCGGGGCTGCCCAGGGAGCTTTGGAGTGCCCATCCCTGGAGATGGCACCTGGAAGTGGCACTCAGGGTGACAAGGTGGGCACAGCTGGGACTCCATGGGCTGGGAGGGCTTCTCCAGCCTCAGGGATTCTGGGATTTGATTTTTTTTATTTGTATTGATTAAGGTACTTCTGGTTTCCATGGAATCTGTGGTTCCCAGCTTTGTTAATTTATGATTTTGAACCAATCAGCTGAATTTGAAAGCGTAGCCTGATCTCAGCACTGAGTTGCACCTGACTGCCAAGCTCCAGTGCAGGATAAAACACACCATAAAGAAGTTTACTTGGTTTTTTAGACAACTGGGGAGAAAAGAAAAACCCCAAAAACAAAAAACCAAAAAAGTGTGATTCAAAGCACTTTAAAGATGAGCAATTTCCAAGTGCTGTGGCCGTGTTTTTATAATGAGCCCACACTCAAATTTCAGGATATATTGTGGTGGTGCTGGATGCCCATTAAACACCTCCTGCTTCAGCTGCAAGGCAACCATGCTTAGAGACAAAACCTTACCAAGCTTTCCTACTCATTTTTGTAATCACCCACCTGAGGCAGGTTACAGAACAAATGAAAATTAAGGTCTAGATGGGGACAGCAAGCAGGAATATATTCAAATTTCTATGACTCAGCTCAGACTGGGAGCCTGAGCAGGAAGGGAAAGAAAGGGAAATATTCCTGAAAAGGAATTTTCACTGTCCTGCCTAAAGGTCTTTGAACACTATTAGGGTTTTTCACTTTCTAGAATTACCTATTATGTGAGAATCTCAAAACAAAAGGGGCATTTCTTCTCTGTCAAAAGTGTGGAGTCAACATAAAGGCACAAAAAACTAAATGAAATGGGTTTTTCTTCTTTTAAACTTTACCAAAATAAAACATGACATTGGTGTTTGTCCAGTATTTAGAACAGACTCAGCTAAACCATTAACAGAAAGAAAATGTTTTTAGAAATCAGTATTAACAGAGCAAATCAACTTTATCTCCCTAATCTTTCTATTTTCTGCTCCTTTAAGTTTTCAGATGTTTATGTGTTGGGAAGACCAAAGTTAAGATGCTTTGATAAAGTTCTGCAGCCTAAAGGTAATATTTAAATTAAGCTTAAATCTTTTCTATCTTCCCAAGGTTAGGAAGCACAAAGGATGACTGAGCACTGGATAATCCATCCAACACTGAATTGTGCAAGATTTTCTTAATCACTGCTTACCTGCAGTTAATGGTTGGTTTCTTGTGCCTTTTAATAGCCCAGGAGCAGCAGCTTCTGGTAACATTTTGGTAGGATTGGGTTTTTTCCTAAACAGCATTCTGAGGCTGGAGATTGTTAAAAGCAAATGAAATAATTCCTTAAATACAAAGACTCAGCAGAGAGGCTTCATGAAGAGGCAAAAAAATTTGAATATCCCTGTCAGGAAAGCTGGGCTGGGTGAGCTGGACTGGATATGGGAGAGCATTTCCAAAATATTCCCAAAACATTCCCATTATTTTGAGTTTTACAACCTTTACAACCTTGTCCCACAGGTTTTATTGATGGTACATCAGGTGTGTTTATATAAAAATTAATTGTTTATTATGACAAATGATTAGACAAATAGAATTAAGAATAATTTACAACACAGCATGAAAGCTAAATCTACACTTACAGGACAGGACAGTGGAATCAAAGCAGTATTTTAAAAATGAGATTTAAGGTAGCAAAAAGAAAGAATTATGAAGTAGATGGTTTTAGAAGAAGGAAGAGGAATGAAGGGAAAGGGAATAAGAAAATTAATGAAGGAAAATGAATTAATGGAAAATAAGGAAAAGGAAAAGGAAATTCCGGAAAAGGCAGTAATTTGAAATTTAAATTCAAAAAGTCAAAGCTAGAAAATAATTAGCATTCTCATAAATTTTACAGTATAAGATATTTAATTTCTATGGGGTATCCTAAGAAAAAATTCACAAATATGAAATGCTATTTGATGAGGAAACATCAGACATGGAAAGGAAAAGTGTTCTTCCCTTGTCCCCTCTCCAGGTTGAAATGAATGATTGTGCATCCACCTGAGTAAAATGTCCTTTTTAACCCCAATCCAAGGGGCATCCTTGTTCTTGGAGCTTTTGAGGGGAGAGATTAGAATAAAAATATATTATTTAGGGTGAAAAAAATCTCATGTGAAGGAAAGAATTTTTTTTTTCTTCCTGAAAAAGGATGAGAGAATAGAGGACTGGTAGGAGGATTTCTTGCTTTCTGGACAATAGGCCAGTGCTCTAGATAAAGCTGCCAACTACCTCACCTGAAATGCTGACAAATTCCACAATTGAAGTGAATTATTCCATTATTTTTTCATTATTAATTACTGAATGCTGGAAGATTTTTTTTACACAGGCTTTGGTCAGTAAGCTCCATTTGAAAAGCAACATCTCTGCTGTGGCTTCCTTTATTTCTCATTGGCTGTTACTCATTTTCCCTCCATAATTAACACTGATAAAATTCTGCTTTTCTACCCACAACTGTGAAGCTCAAGAGTTGCTGGATTATTATTTAGTGAGGAGAGTTTGGCACCCGATAACTTGAAGCATTCAGGTTCTTGTGCTGATAAATTACATCAGGCAGTCTTGGACCTGGATAAGTCAGGAATCCTGGAATCATGGAGTAGTTTGGGTTGGAAGGGACCTCAAAGATCATCCCATTCCCACCCCAGCCCTGGCAGGGACCCCTCCCACTGTGCCAGGGGCTCCAGCCCCNGGCCTTTTCAGCGCCTTTGAAAACATGAAAGAATAGGGCACAATCAAAAAAAGGGCCTCATAAAACAAGGTATTACAATGGTATTGACTTCTACCACTTGTGTAGAAAGCCTTGAAATTTAGAAGGAGCTCTAAAAAAATGCAAAGAAAAACGATAGAACATCAAAATTGGATTTTACATTCAGAGACATCCCAGAGCAACTGGGAAATCAACTGTATTCCTGTTTTATTTTAGACAGAAAAGTTATTGAGGATTAAAAGCCTAGAGAAAAGAAAGCAAAAACCAAATCCTGACATACAGCCTAAGTCTTCTTTGCTGCTTTATTCCACTGCGACTGGAATTGTTATTATTTCCCACATCAATTAAACTCAACTTATGGTTTTGCCCTCTTTAAATTCCCTTATTTATAACAACAGATTGTCTCCCTTTCCAAAGCCTCCCTTTTCCATTCCAAAGAATTCTCATCCATCCACCACTTCACCCAGAGCAGGAACTATGAAGTGTAAGCAAATGTTAATTATACCCCTTGTCAACAGTGTGATCATCACCCTCCTTTCATGCTGATATTTGCAAGGGTCAGGAGAAAAAATTAAATGCTTGCAATCCTCCTAATGTCCTTTTCCATAGGAGGAGTTACTTTGGAATTTGCAGCTAGCAGGAAGTGGATTTATTAAAGCTAAATATCAGCACGTCCATTAAAAAAAAAAAAAAAAGTGAATAGCTTGCATTTATGTAATTTTAAAAAAAAATTGTCAGGATGTTGCAGATCCCAGTCTGGAAGATGCACCCCAAGAGTTCCATTCTGAAAAACAGATTTAAAACTGGAGCAAAGGCAACTGAAATAGTTCCTGAGGAGCACCACTGCAGTAAGAAAACCCCTGGGGATTCAGGGCACAGTGATGCACTTTGATGAGCAATGGGATATTTTTACCTTTTACTTTACCTTTTTACTTTTACCTTTTACCTACTTTTTACTGTCTCCATAATAGGAATAGGATTTTTAATTGGACAGCACAAGAGCCCAGGCAGGGGTGCCCCCAAGGTGAACCCAAAATGGGCACAAAATGGTCATGAGGTGTCACATTTTTATAAGTTTAGGTCCATTAACATATTGGAGCTAATTGTCCAGTTAAAGCCCCAGCTCATGAAGCTCCATCCTCCTTGTTTTTCTCTCTTCACTTCACTTTGTCTGTGCTCTTGGGCCTGAAATCTGCTTTGCTCATCCTTGGTCCCAAGCGAGGGAAGGAATTGTTTTGTCTGCCCACTCTGTGAGGAGAGCTCAGCACCCCCCAGTAGGAACCCCAGAACCCCACTGAAACAACCCAGAGCCTGAAAAAGAGAGAATCCACAACTCAAGACATCATGAGGGCCCCCCTGAGCCCCTGAGGGGCTCCAGGCTGAGCCCCTTTCCAGCTCCCTCAGTGGAAAGTTGTCTCCCCACCATGGGACCCCCCCCGTCCAAGCCCCTAGTGGAGCAGCTTCTCTCTTCTCCCTGGCCACCCTGTGTGCCCTGTGCAGCCCTGCTGGGGATTCCTGGAGCAGAGAGCACGCCAACACCTCCCAGCAGGGAGTTTGGCAGAGCCTGGACTGTAGGAAATTGGAAAGAGCTGCCCAGGGAGGTTCGGGGTCCCCATCCCTGGAGGTGGTACCCAGTGTGACAAGGTGGGCATCAGGCACAGCTGGGACTCCACGGCTGGGAAAGTTTTTCCAATCTTAATGATTCTGAGATTTTATTAAATAATCTAGCCTGGAGTTCACTGGATTACAGAGACAGCTTTTACTTTTTTTTTTTTTTCTTTCTTTCTCTGATCCTCTCTGAGGCTTCTGTGAAAGCACCAGGCCACATCAGCAGTGGCCACGTGGACAAAAGCCTCACCTCCAGTGACCAGGGACAGCACCCAGGTAGTGGCTGCAGCTGGGCTAGGAGGGATCCAGGGTGGATTTTAGGGAAAGGTAGAGGGTGCTGGCACTGCCCAGGCTCCCCAGGGAATGGGCACGGTCCGAGGCTGCCAGAGCTGCAGGAGCTGCAGGGCAGCGCTGCCAGGGCTGCCAGGATGGGATTGCTGGGGCTGGGCAGGGTCAGGAGGTGAACTCAGTGATCCTGAGGGTCCCTCACAGTTCAGGACATTCTGTGATTCTACAGAGGCTGCCAAGAATCCAAAGTGACCATGGCAAGCTCACCCTGTGCCTCTGGACCTGACAAGCTGACCTAGTTAAACTGGCTATGAAGCCTACTGGGCCCAGCATTAAGTGCCTTGCTGGGCTAGAGATGACTTGGACAGAATTCCAGTGCCCTGATTGTCCACTGGATCTGCTTTCCATTGGAAAACAGAGTGTAGGTGTGCACTCCTATGGATCCAGGCTGCTTCTCCAGCTCCAAGTCACTTGACCAGAGGCCAACAGTTTAATTTTATTTTAAGCAGGAAGAGAACGCACCAGAAGGACTGAAAACAGTGACAGCTTTATGAGGAGGTGGAGAAGAACAAATGCTGGGGCTCTTTTTAATCAAAAGGTCAGAAAGGTCTTTTAAAATTGCTGGATCTGATGCACGGCATAGGACGGCCCTGAAATGTCATTCTGCCTCTCCTGAATAAGCCATTACTTCCCTTAGACTAAATTCCAGGCCAGCTTTTTTTTGCATTAATGTTCCTGGGATAACATCACAGAAGATTAAATGCATTCAGCCTGCAAAAGAGAGGGAGAATTTTGTGAACAACACTGAGCACTGTTTTTTCCCCTACCGATGTGAAGATGATATATTTCTGCCTCCTACAAACACGCCAGTGTGCCCAGCTGCAGATTTTAGCTCCTGTTATTAATTTTGTCTGGACCAAATAGCACCAGCACACTCAAACTGGACTGAGAGGATGAGCAGGGTGAGTGAGAAATTGATTGATTCATTCATTGATTCCACAGGGAAGCTTTACCAGACACAAATCGTGCTAATACTAAATGTAAAAGCAAATAATCAAGGTAATTGCAGGAGAAAGAAAGCGAAAGCCAGCGAGCCAGACAATTTGTTAACAGTGATCACAGAAGAAAAGCAAGATGTTTCCCATTTATCCACGGCATTCCTGCAACAGGAGCTTGTATTTCATTTCCATGTGAATGGCGCTGAGGTCAGATTGCCTGCTGGGGTCAGGCTGAAATCAGTTGTAACTGATGGGCATTTATCACATCAGCTTCATTCATGGCTAGGAGATGCTGCTCTGGGTGAGGAGGCAGAGGTGATAAACGCCCTACCTGGGGCAGGTGTGTGGCAGCAGCTCCTGGTGTGGATCAGCCCCAAATTTAAGATTAACTTAGAAACAGGACTGCAGCTTCTTTGGTACCCACACAAAGAGCACCAGCGTGGCTGGTTACACGTTTCCCTTCTCTTTCAGTGTCTGTGGTGTCCTGGGGGACATCGGCATGAGCACTGCCAGCAGGTCAGGGGCGACCCTGCCCCTCTGCCCAGCCCTGAGCAGGGCTCAGATAGGCTCTGGGGTCTCCTCCCTGGACTATTCGAGAGCCCTCTGGACACAGCCCTGTGCCCTGAGCTCTGGGATGGCTCTGCTGGAGCAGGGAGGTGGCACCAGTGACCCACTCTGGACCCTCCCAGCCTGACCATCCTGTGACTCTGAAGGACCCTGGAAGGCCTGGGTGCCCATGCAGCAGGAATTCTCTTTGCTCACAATCCCAAAGTGACCAAACTTCAGGGAATCTTGCTGGGCATCCTCTGCTGCAGCTCTCTTTAAGGTCCCTGTACAAGGACAAGAATGAGAAATGGGAGCCAAACAAGCTCATTACACGACAATGCACAGAAAGCTCTTAGGCCATTACCTTTTTTATTCCAGCATTTGCAGAGGTGCAAAGAGAGGGAGCAAACCTCTCCATCCAGGATATCTTCCCAGTGCTGTGACTGTGAGCATCTTATTGTTTTTATTCCAATATTTGCAGAGGTGCAAAGAGAGGGAGCAAACCTCTCCATCCAGGACACCTTCCCAGTGCCTGTGAGCAGGTGAACCCTCCTCACTCCCTCCAGCCCCCTGCACTGACAGAGGCTGTGATTATGAAATCAGGGCTTTCTTCACTTCACTCGGGTGCTGCTGATCGCTTCAGCTTCCAACACAAATCCTGATTTCCAAACTCCCTGCTCTCTTGGGCTCAGGGGCTGTGTCCAGCGGCCAGAGGGGAATGTTTGTTCTGCTGCTGCTCCCTGTTGCCGGCTTGAGGAAGCATCAGATAGAAATGTCTCTGATGCAGCTTCACGTACAGGACAAAATACCAGTCTCACAAGCTGGAGGAGGAGTAACAGCCCCAAAATAAAGGGTTTAGTCACCATTTCAGAGCTCAGTATCCAGTGGGGGGGAAAAAAATTATGTTTGTACACAGGGGGGAAAAAAAAGTAAAGAAAGAAAAGAAGAGAGATGTCTGTGCATCTCCTCCACTCCTCCTGAATGCACATTCCTTGTTTTGTGCTCCACATACCTCAGGTCCTCACTGTTCTGTTCACACATGATTCCCACACATTCTGTGTAGATGGAAATAAATATCCATTTGTTAACACAAAGGAGATCCATCTCGGGATTCATGGAGGTGTGAAAATCAGAAACAAGGTCAAAAACTTCATGCAGGCCTTTTGAAAATCATTACAATGCTCACAGAATCATCAATAGCCCCTCCAGGACTACTCAGTGCCACCCCAGCAGCACCAGCATCACCCAAACCCTGTCCCCAAGGCCACCTCCAGACCCCTCTGGGACAATTCCAGCCACTCCAAACCTCCCTGGGCAGCTCATCCCAAGGCCTCACTGCTCTGACAGGGAAATTTTCTTTTCCAATCTCCACCCTGAGCCTCCCCTGGTGCAATTTGAGGCCATTTTCTCTCCTCCTTTCCCTTAGGACACAGCAGAAAGGACCAACCCCCACCTCACTCCAAATTCCCAAAGTGACAATCCTGTTAGAAACTGGAGGATTTCCCCCTTTTTTTCCACACAGGCTGTGTCCAGGTAACTCTTAGCCACACTGACCCTTCCACTATTGATATTTCAAAGGACTTCTCAGGCTGCTCTTTATTCCAGATGTGCCTGAAAGTTACAGGTTTTTAAACAAGTTTTTCCCTCAACTGCAGGTGGTGACTTCTGTAGCTTGGTGACAATGAGGAAATTTAACAGAACAAAAGCCTTTTTACTGAACATAATGTTCTAACTTAAAATCTGCATATTTTCATCAAGCTAGGAAATATTTTTCAACTAAACAGGAACTTTTCTAAGGAGGAAAATATAGATATTATATACTGAAATAATGTTTTATTAGTGGGTTAGATTCATAAAGAAATTCAGGTGATATTCCCAGGAGTCAGTGAGAGTAAAGACCTTTCCTATCTCTCCTTCACCCTTCCTCACTCCCATCAACTATAAAGGACAGCCCAAGTTCAAATCCTGTCTTTGCTTTATTCCAAAAGTAAACCCAAGATTTCTCACTCCAAGTCTGCCTTGCATTAAAAGGGGAACATGTTTCATACCCTGCATTTATTCCTCCCTTTGTCGTTTTTTTTCTGAACATTGGGTTAAAGCCCCCAAACTTATTTATAGTCAGTAGAATTTGTTGGATCTTATTTTTAATTGCTAGATATTCTGGAAAAAAAAAAATCCCATCTGCATTAATCTGAGGATATTTTCCATTTTTCTGCTTAAGCAGTGATCTGAAAGCCAGTTGTTTATAAAACCATGGTGTGAGGCAAATTAGGATGTCTGAAAAGGAATGCTCTGATAGAACTGCTGGGAAATTTTGATTTTTGCCAATAAGTTCTTTGTGTCCATCTTGTTCATTGCTGGCTAATTACCACCTTTGCAGACAATCTACATGGTTAGATCTCCTTGGAAACTAGCAAGGCTAGGAAAAAAATAAATGTAAGACTCTATATTTGAACTCAGAAATTGTTTTTTTAGCACTGAATTAGGGCCAAATCATCTCTGATGTCAACCGATCACAGTGTTTACATGAACAACATTCTCTCAGAAGAGAGGCAAAATATCTTCCTTAGCATCTGTCCACTTCTAATGGACCCCCTGTGAGCATTGGAGAACGTGCCCACGGCTTCAGAAAGAGAAATGTGTGTGTTGGACAGCTGAGGAAATATAAAAATATATTAAAGTGCTTTCACATGCCATGACAGAGGGAGCACATGAGCCTGGGGATCCATTTCTTACTTATTCCAGAGAAACCTGGAGTTAGACCCCTTGGAGGGTCTAACCCTGTCTATCCAACGTCCTTTTCTATGCTGTAAGCTGAATGAGGGAACTAAATGGGATATTGGGAAGGAATTCCTGGCTGGTCCAGGGTGCCCAGAGCAGCTGTGGCTGCCCCTGGATCCCTGGCAGTGGCCAAGGCCAGGCTGGAGCCTGGGGCTGGAACAGCCTGGGACAGTGGGAGGGGTCCCTGCCATGGCAGGGGTGGCACTGGACGACCCCTTTCACCCCAGGTCATTCTAGGAGTCAGTGGGTTTGCCAAACTTCCAGATTTCCTGATATTGTCCAAATCCACAGCCTCCCAGAGGCACCAAGCTACAGAAGCCTCCACCTGCGGTTGAGGGAAAAACTTGTTTAAAAACCAAAACACTTCATCTGTTTTTAAAAACCAAACTCATTGTGTGAGATCCATGGGATTTTCCATTTTCCATCTCCATGTCAACCCTTTCAGGCTTCACCCTCTTTAGACTGAATATTGCAGCCTTTCCTGAACATTTGTTTGATAGCCTGTTCCACTATCCCAGGCTGCTCCAGGCTCCATCCAGCCTGGCCTGGAAAATTTCATCCTGGTTAAAGAGAAGGAAGTTACAGCTCAAAGATAAGAGGCTGTTTTGGCACCAGATTTAAAAGGAATTAAACAGAAATATTCTCCATACCACACAAACAACTATCTCACCCTGTGAACAAACTCAGACAATCCTGCACATTCTTTTCTGTCACCCCTCAAATACAAACACAATTCCTTCTCTCTGGTGCTGTAGTGCCTCCTTCCTTCCTTCCTTCCTTCCTTCCTTCCTTCCTTCCTTCCTTCCTTCCTTCCTTCCTTCCTTCCTTCCTTCCTTCCTTCCTTCCTTCCTTCCNCCCTTCCTCCCTTCCTCCCCTCCCCCCTCCCTCCCTCTCTCCCTCTCTCCCTCTCTCCCTCTCTCCCTCTCTCCTTCCTCCTTTCCCCTTCCTCACCAGCTGCTTCTCTACATTTCCTCCTTCTCTCTGCCATGGAATGTTCCTGACCTGGAACACCTCACTTGCACCTTTTCCATATTGAGAAAGTCTGGGCTTCTACAAAGCCACCAATCCCACTTTTAGACCATCCAGGTGGGCTCTCATGGTGTTTGGGCACCAGGGAGGGCAGGAAAAGCCCGATCAGTTCCTTCAGAGTGGGCACCAGGAGCAATTTCCCCATGGAAAGTGTGGCCAGGCCTTGGCAGAGGCTGCCCAGGGAGCTTTGGAGTGCCCATCCCTGGAGGTGGCACCTGGAGGTGGCAGAGCTCTGGGCTGGGGATAGGGTAGGGATTGGTCGCTGGTTGGACTCAATGATCTTGGAGGTCTTTTCCAACCCAAATGATCCTGGAGGTTCTACAATCATTCCTAGAAAAGCATTTCCATTCTGCCACTGGCCTCCTCCTCACGGATAGGCCTTTGAGTTTTCTAAAATGTTCTTATGAGTTATCTTTACACTGAAGAAAACCACAAACCTTCCCAACACCCAGCCTAATTTGTTTGCAAATGTTCAAGCCTTATTTCATGCACTGAAAGCTGCTCTGAAGCAGCCAACATCTATTTTTACCACCTCAGTTCTCCATTTAATTTTGGGTTTGGAGGCACAACAAGTGCGATCTCGTTACCAGTCTATTCATTTATCAAAAGCTCCCCTCCGTGGGCTCAATACTTTTGTTTACTGTTTTCTCTTTAAAAGGTCAGATCCTTTATCAACTATTCCTTTAAATGAGTCTGTACCTGTCTAGAAAAGACATGAAATTCACATTTTTGTTCAGCACGTTCCTTGTCTCGCTAGCAGCTCTAACAAGAGCAATCCGTATTTCTGCTGTCCACGGCCACATCCCTGCAAGGCAGCTCACTCATTTCACTTTCTCTACACAACTGAAAGAGCAGAAACTCCCCTTTTTTCTCTCAGGACATCTGAAGGCTACAAAAGCTTTGAATTATTTGTGCTCCTGCTGAGTTTTGACTGCTCCAGAAAGGATAGAAGGGCTTTGCAAGCTGAATGTACCAGCTACAATCTCAATTATTTAAAAAAACATAACACAGTGCAGCCTGTTCTGGTGGGATCCATCCAGACAGTAGAAATAAAACATAATTCCACAATAACATATTATCTTTATGTTAAACTCTCCATTCAGCCACCCAGAATCAAAGGCCATCAAGACTCCCTTAGGTATTTGCAAGAAATTGGATGTTGCAATCTGGGATAACGGGAGAGTCCAGAACTGCCAAATCATTTTACTTTTTTTCAAAAGGTTCCAGTTAGCCCTCAAAGGACCTTATTTTTAGAGAGGGAACTGGTGACTCGTGCATGGAAAAATCCTGGGGAATGATGGATTATTTTTAGCCAGATTAGAAAAACCTACAGGAAAAAGCAAGGGCAATCAAAAAGTCTTTTATACTTCTTAGCAAAGTAAGGAAAACAAGCAGAAAACCCCTACTTCACCCAAAATAGGGATTACAGAGTTTTTCATATAATCCTTCCATTCTGAGTTTATCTAATTCTTCTGAACAACTTCGTTTCCTAAAATTAGGTAAAATATTACTGTGAAAAATAAGTGCAAATCTGAATTATGAAATTATTGTTAAAAGTACCAAAATGTCAGCATTTCACAGCCAAAATATAACCTTTTTGAAAGTTTGAAATTAAATGTATTTTCCCATATAAAGTACTTTGGAAAATGCTGTTGGTCAAATCAAATCCAATTTACAAAAAAATATTTTCATGCTTCTAATTCTTTCTTTTTGTTTTTTTTTTCACTACTTATATCCCTATGGAAAAGGATAATGGCAATTAGAGCAATTATAGCAATTTCACAGCAACTCCCTTGAGATTTTCTTAAACAAATTTATAGACCTATTTACTTTATTATGTATCTTAAGTGAAATAACACACTAAATGGTAATTCAAACACCACTGAATTGCTTATTTCAAGACAAAATGTTGTTATTTGTTCACATGGAAAGATATTTTTTTGGCGGTGGTTTTAAGATATATTTCTACTCTCATTGAGCCTGATATTGTCCTTGTGTGAATACATCTTTGAACAACTTCTTGGATGAGTATCAAATGAGTATAAAATCCTGTGGAGCTGATGCTCATTGCAGAAAAAAAATACGAAGTTTTTCATTCAGATTAAACAAAAGTAAGAAAATATCTGGATTGAAACCAAACATATGTTTACTCAAACTCTTACTTACTCCACTTAGCTTTGGGAGCAGCAGCACTCCTGAAAAAGAAGAAACATTTCTTGTGGCTCCCTCTTATAGAGATGGATTTCTTGGCGTCCAATGGTGGGGTTAACTCAGCCTGTTTTCATGCCACTGGTAGGAATTCAGTGTTTCTGAGGGCTCCAAAATCTCACTGAAGTTCTAAAAGAGATCCAAAATTCTAAATACCAACCAGAGTTTCAGAAGTGATTCAGAGGGGGCCAGACAGGGTGATGGATAAGGCTCATTTCCTTAGGAAACATTGCTAAAGTGCTGTTCCAAATTTACCATTTCCATGTTCTCAAAACACCACAGGCCTGAAACCAAGCATTGACCCAGCTGAAATTATGGAGGGTTTTTAAAATTTCTCTTTTCTAAATGTCGCTTCCAGCCTGATTTCTCAGTTATTTTTTCCTCTGCAGTCTGCAAACTGCACAAAAGGGGAAACCATCAGCAAGAAACCAGGTCTTTGTATTTCTCTGTGACTCCTTTGGGCAGGGAAAAGGGATGAAGGCTGTGATGGCTTCATTATTTAGCTTAAAGAAAGCAGCCAAAATCCCAGTATCGCCTGCAAAAATGGAGAAGGAGCAGCATGGAAAGAACACAAGAGCTGCTGAGATAAAGAAATTGTAAGAGAGGTAATTGCTTGGCCCCTGAGATATTATTTGAGGCAACATTTGGATGCCAGAGTTTGGGTTTGCCTCTTGGGCCACCTCAACCAGCAGAAAAGTTTGAACATCCAGCAACTCGCCACCACAAGGGACAGCAGAAGCCACAGGAATGTTGTTTCCCCAGAATCCATGTGAAACAATTCAGTAGTTTTTCTTCTCGAGGGCGTAAAAATTAAAATCCTGCCTGATTTTTGTAAAGGAGGAGCATGCTGCTCTCCTGAGATACAACCAAAAGCCATCAAAGTCCTTCTTTGACTGCAGGAAAGGGGTCAAGAAAGAAATTTCCATTAGCAGATTATAAAAGTAATTATAATCCTTCTCTGTTTCAAATTTTCCTATCTTTTCAAGCCCTTCTTTAGCTTTGTGCAATAGTAATAGCAGCAAGAAAACCAATATGCTTGGGCAATATCTGTGACCTGGGGGCAGCCAGACTGGCTGGAAACTGAGTGAGGAAACATAATTTCAGGAGAGAAGTTTCTGACATTTTTTTCATTTTTCTTTCAAGAATTGGAGGGCAGGAGGAATCACATATCTGTACTCCACAGCCATTCTGTTCCCTGCAGTATGTATTTTTTGGAAAAAAAAAATAAAAATTGAGAGTTCTTCTTAGCTCAGACACCTCATCTTTACCAGTGGGATTTGAGCTGTTCTCCCAAAAATTTGCTGCCCAAGGAAGCTGCAAAATCAGTATCAAAGTGCACTCAGAGGTGTGTGAATATTTGCTTTGCATCGAGGCAAACCCACACCTGACCCCGGGCTCCAGTGCTTTCCCCAGCCAGCGACCATCCTGACCTAGGGAAAGGTTATTCAGTGCAAACAACGTTTTGCAGAGCAAACGTGAACACTCTCAAAGTCATCTCATGTGCTCTAACCTTCAACAGATCAGATCCAAGGTCTTTATCAACACAGAAACTCTTCTGGCCCTTCTGGTAGGAAAGTGCTAGAAGCTCTCAGGCTTGGTCCAACCATTGCATAAGTTATTGGTTTCACTTGACTGCTTCAGCATCTTGATTGAATCAAGTCCTTCCTTTCTGACCAAAAATATTCCTCTCCGTCATTCCTCTGCCTTATATTTATGAGAGTTCATTGATCAAAGCAAAGGAGCTGTCAGAACGTGTTGGTGCAGTCAAGGTGGTTCCAGCACCTGCCCAAGGAGCTCTGTGAACATTCAGGCACAAGGCTGCCTCAAGGTTGTTCAGCAGTGCAGGAAAATATTGAATTTGGCTTTGCCGAGGACAAAGATTCAAGTGAAAAACACCCTGACTTCAGGGAATTTAAAAAGGAAAAAAAAAAAAAAGGTAAAAGGAGAGGAACAGAGTTGGGATAGAAAACAGCAAGGAGAGAGGGGCTGGCTTCTCCCACCAGCATGAAAATTGGTGGCAACAACTCCCTCTGAGAGGGTGAATTTCTCTCCTCTCTGGTGACCTAACTGGACACACAGATTTTGACAAGCTGCCTGCCTTGATTTCCAAATTTTTCTCATGCTGGAGCCAGCCTCACCACCAACCTGACTCCATCTACAATGTTAAATAAAACCAAATTATTGTTCTGCAGCCTCAAGACCAAGCAGTTCAGGATGTCCATGTTATACTGCATAACACCTGGCCCTGAGTCTTGGGGGGTCCTTCTCTTGGTTTTAAGACATAATTAGCTTATTAACTGTGGGTTGGTTTTTTTTTTTTTCCACTTCTAATTATCTGGAACAAGGTGAGGCCTGTGTTGCAGACCAGGGGTTTATGTTGCTTTAAGCAGGAGTGAGATGAGAGCCCATGGAGGTGTCTGAGGGAGCAAAGGTGGAACTGTGTTGGCAGATAAGAGTGAAAAAAGCCAAATCTGATTGGGTCTTGTTCATGCTGCTGAATGGGAGCACACCCTGTCTCCCAAAGCATTCCCAGGTATTTTCTCAGAGTCCTAATTGGATCAAAGTCAAAACATTCAGTTCGCTAAATTAGCAGTGCAATCACCACTGGACAGGACAGCCAAACTCCTGTTTACACTTCCAGAAACGACCAGGAGAACTCCCCAGATATCAAAGATATTACATAGTGAAGAATTAAATGAGTCAGAATTATCCGTGTGAAATGTTTGGGCGAGAATTATCTACACAAAATAGCTCAGCTGCTCAGCTCATTTTTGTTTCCAGAGTTTTCAGCTGGGAAAATTGTAATGGGGAAAAAGAGATCTGGAGCATCTCTTTTCATAGAAGTTGGGAAACCTCTTTTTCCATGTAACCAGTAAAGAGAATACATGGAGAAATGAGGATTTAACCAGCTCTCATGTAACTCCTCTGGAAGGCTGAGCTCAGGTGCAAAAAAGAAGCTGCAGAGAAGATGAAGCCCTACCCTTCTCAGAGGTGCAGAGGGAAAAACAAAGAGCAATGGACATAAGCTGCAGGGAAGGGAATTCCAACAGGATGCAAACAAAACAAAAAAAAGAAGGTGTCGATGTGAGAGAGAAAGTGCTGGGACAGCACAGAGAGGCTGTGGACACTTCCAACCTGGGCCCTGAGCAGGGTAATCCAGAATCCCAGAATCCCTGAGGCTGGAAAAGCCCTCCCAGCCCATCAAATCCAAGCTGTGCCCAATGCCTACCTTGCCTACCCCCAAGTGCCACCTCCAGGCCTTCCTTGGACACCTCCAGGGAAGGGGACTCCAAACCTCCCTGGGTGTTCTGTAGAAGTTTGTTCTGTGCTGAGCAGCACATTGAAACCTTTAGAGGTTACTTACAACCCAGAATATCTGCTGATTTAAACAGATTTGAAATTAATTTGTTTATAATTTCTAGCAGTAAAGCCATATAAGCACCATTTGAAATTGACAACAATAAGGTCAATTCAGGTCTTTCATGCTTTCTCCTTTTCCTGGTACACCCCACGGAGAAGAAAAGTTGAGTTCTCAAGAGATTTTCAAAGAAATTTCAGAAATTCAGATGCCTGACAGCAACTGGCAGAAAGAATTGGGGTTGAGTGAATGGAAGAAGTCTCAGGGATCCCAGGCTGGGGCACCTGGGCTGTGTCTGCTACTGTCCTTGCACCACTGCTGGCAGCAGCACTGACAATATAAAGTGTTTTCCTAATGCAAAAGAATGCTTTATCTCAGCTTTGTCACCTTCTCAGAAGAAACTGGGCTCTGAGGGGGCTGATTTCTGCAGTGGTTGAGGACAGGGCAGGGAATCACGGAATCACAGAATGGTTTGGGTTGGAGGGGCCTTAAAGATCACCCAGTTCCAAGGGCAGGGAACCTTTCTCTAGACCAGGTTGCTCCAAGCCCTGTCCAACCTTGCCCTGGACACAGAAATGCTTTGAAGCTCCAGCTCAAGCTTTTCTGGGAGCCAAAAACCTGATAAAAGACTAATCTGACAGGAAACTTCTCCTTATAACAGAAATCTGTGTTCAGTGCCAGGCATTTGCTCTAAAGATAGCTCTGAATATATGCTGGCTCCAAGAGCTTCAGGTAGCAAAGAGGTTTCAAAATCAGTTTGGAACCCACAGCCCTGTGAAAGGCTGAAGTTGTTGATAATCAACTGCACATCTTTGCAGGTCCACAACCTTCTCACATTGCCCCATAAATGTTACTAAGCCAAGGCTGTTTGGCTTCCCCGTGGTGCAAACGAAGATAAATTTAGCAAAGCAGATGTAAAAACAGCATTCTGGAGCCTTCAGTGGTAAATTCTGCAATGAAGTTGGTTAGAATCCAAGACAAAAACTACAAGGTCAAATGGCTACCAAAAATGGAGTCGTGTGTTTTTAAATTTGAGTTTTCAGATTATTTTTTCCACCCTCCATACCAAAAGGGCTAAGAATCGGGAATGAATGGAAATGTTTGTACTGTAGAGACACAAAGTGTTTCTCAGATGGATTTCTTGCTGCTGTACAGGCTTAAAAAAATTAAAATACTAGAACATTATTTTTATCAAGTTGGATTAGAAGGCAGTGATGAAGCAGGTAATGTGAAAAAACCCCACAAAATATCATCTCTATAATCACTTTTCTAATCATAAATATATCTTGTTTCATGTCTTTTTTAGCTGAAATAAATCTCAGGCATGCTCCCTCTGAAATTAGAATTACGATTCCATGGGTGCAAAGAAGCAATTTGGGTCTTGAAGAGATTTGCCAAGTCAGTGTTTGCAGAATCACTCCAACGTTTCAAAGTGTGGTCCAGCAATGCTTCCAGCTGAGGGAATAGATAACCCTGCATTGATTTCACCAGCTCCTAATTCCTTTCTTTTTCAGGAAAAAGGATCTGTGCTCTGTGATAATGACTGCTTACAGTTGTAAAAGCTGATCATAAAAGTGACTCCACTTTTTTTCTCAAAAAAAAAGACTCTTTCTCCTCATGTCTTGTGGTGATTTTTCTTTGCAGCCTGGGTTATCTGGCTGGGCTCATCCCTCTGTTCCCAGAATTCCTGGGTTCCTCTGCCCTCTCTGCTCACCACAAACAAGATTTTGCAGAGCTCTGAAACAAAAGCCAGCCAGAGATGAGGCAAAGCATCCCAAAATCTGCCCTTCCCTTCTCGGACTCCTTCCATCGCAACCAAGAGGAGGAACAGAACAAGGCAGATTTGGGGTGTTGAAGGCTACAAGAAATCCCTTGTGCTGTGCAAAGCCCAAGAACCCCACAGAGGGAGCCCACAGAGCCAGCAGGCACTGCCAAATATTCCACAGGTGGATGCAGTGCCAGGGAGGTTGGGGAGCACAGCAAACGAGAGGTAAAACACTCGAGACTCCCCAAAACTTGGACCTTAGGGATGCAAAAGATCTTTCACTTAAAAGTGGCCCTCATCCCTCCAGGAAAGGGGGGGATGCAGGCAGGAATCACAGTGTCTGCTCAACACCTTTCTCCACGTGCAGTAAAGCCCATGAGAGCAATTTTTAGGTCAGAAGTGATTTTGGAAATTAGGACATTTTCAATGAATGTGCACACAAAATGTTCACACGTGTGTTACAAGAGTTAAAAATCACCAAATTGCAGTGAAATATCCACTAAACTTTCTAGGTCAGCTTCTGTTACAGAAAGGTCAGTTATAACTTGCAATATTATCTGTTGAAACTCCTCATTATTTTGTAAAAAAACACAACCAAAATAGGCTTACAGGATTTAAATTGGACAAGCAGGCCCTTCACGTTCCTCCTTTTGCTTTGTGCTTGCACAGCACCACCAGTTCTCTGCGGCACTACCAAAAATCACATTGTTGACGAAGTGATTGCTTCAGGGATGTGTTGATGTGTTACATTCACAGCCTCAAAGGGAGAGAGTGTGTCCCATCCCGTTTTGTTGTTCCCACTGGTTTTGTGTTGTTCTACAGGCTCTAAACAAAAGGATGGGCTTGGAAAATCAGGACTGTGCCTTTCCAGTGCTGCTTTGGAGTAGACTAGAACAAGACAGTAACATTTGCTGCAGTTTCACTAGAAAATAAAATGTTCTGAGCACTGGCAGTCAATCCCCTGCAGGGTGAAATTTCTAGAAAAGCCCTTGGCAGGGTTTGGACCAGTGCAGATGTGAACACACACGATTCCTAGCTCCATTTCAGGACACAGATTATTTCTGTTTGGCAGATTTTATGACCCTAACCTGCCTGGGAAACAATTGGAGTTCAATAACCCAAGTGTGGGCTGCACCACTCTTTACCCTCCACTCTAAATAATAGGCCTGGGCACATTTAATTTGCTAATTTGGTCACAGCCAGGACACAAGTGAACTATTCAGGGACTTGTTTAGGAGAGCTCCTTGTCATTTACTGGGAAATTAAACGAGTCACTTAAATCTCATATGTCTTGTAGGTTTTGCCTAAGAGAGTAAGCAAAGCAGATTATTTGAACCGAATCCTCTAAATTGGCCTGAATTGTCTCATTACCTGGCTGTTGTGTTCAAACAGCCATAATGTTTACTGGGAGAGGAGGAAGAGTTCAGAAATACCTTTTTTGGGGGTTAGTTTTTTTGGGTTTTTTTTTTTTTTTCAGTGCAGATTAATAATATGTATATCTTATTGTCAGGAAGAAAAGCAGAGAAAGCAAAAATAGCTATCAAGTGAGGCTGCTGCTCCTCACTCCCCTGTTCCTGGATCCATGACAGCCATTATGTAACCAAAAGGAAAATTAGATGAAATAAACAGCAGAAGTTAATTGGGTTGATATCAAGAAAAAATGTAATTAGTCAAAGTATTGTGGCAAAGGCGCTGACAGTATGTGGCTGTTCCTCAGCCTCAGTGGTGAACAGGGATCCTGCCGTGTGTTTAAAACTTATTCATCAAGCATTTCCATGGAAACACACAGATGCATAATCTTTGGATCACTTATTTCAGGAATTGCTGCTCCCAAGGTTCTCTCTGGAGTGAAAACTCAGTCCAGGAGTGGGTAACAAACTGTGATTCTGATCTAGAAACCTCTCCACAAGGGAATGCATGCATAGCAGGATTGGGTGAGGGAAAGAAGGAAAGGGCATCTTGCAAAAAAAAAAAGATAAAAAGACAAAATACTTGACCTTAATTTTTCCTCTCAGAGACTGAGAGTTGAGAAATGACAGCACTGGGAAGAGCCTGGAGAGTTTATAAATGGCCAGATGCCCTCAGGAAGATTGAAATGTCTGCAAGAGTGTCAAATAAATGCTGTAATGAGAGAGACCTTGGTTAAACACTGGGTTTGTTGTTCAAAGCTGCCCCCTTACACAGCCAGATGAGAATCAGCTCATCACTACAACTTCTCCAGGTTAAGAAAAACCTTCCCACGTCGGAATTGTCACATCCTGATCCCACTCACTGCGACAGCAGCTCCCTGCTCCTACAAAACCTATGGACACCTGGCAAAATGTGGCCCTTCCCTCATGCTGGGAAAGACAGGTCAGGCTGGTTGTGATGCACAAATCCACAAAAAGCATCAGTAAAAATTTGATATCTGAATAAAAGGTGCTTCACTGCTCAAAGTACTTCCACAGGAAATAAACCCTGTGTGGAAAGCAGGAGTGGTGTGGTGGAAGGGCAGCCCTGGATGTCCCTCACATTCCTCCTGCTGCCAGGAATAAATTCAGCACCTGGGTCCCCTCCCAGGATAATTTCTGGTAAGAGATGCTCAGACAGAGAGGTTGGGACGTGATTCCCTTTAACAGCAGGGCCAAGAGTAAGGAATATTCTCTAAACCAACAGAACTCTCACACTCCTGGTCTCTGTGTCCCTGCCAGGCTCTGACTGGGGGGGATAAGTAAATTATTCATAATGCCTGAAAGATAATGAACCCCATTATATCAGCATTAGTAGCTTAACATAAAGCCTCAAAAGCCAGAGCCTTCATAGGTTGTTCATAATTATTTGAGGATTCTGTTGCTGCAGTGATTTGATAACTCCTGGGGACTGGAATTTCCTTAGGCACAAAGGAGAACTGAGCATAAAGTGTGAAGCCTTAACTTCAGCTTTTCTGGCTTTGTCTTACGTCTGCCTCACAAGGGCCCTGCAATGCCTTTTGATTGTGTTTTGTCACGCATTCCCCAGCATCAGGGATAATGCAAGCAGGCACACTGTCACTGACTGGGGAGCTCGTTCAGAGCTGAGGGCTCTGGGGCACAGCTCCCAGTGCTGCCACTGCCACCAGCCCTGGTAGCGCCATCCCGAGACACACAGCAAGCTGGAAAGCTGACAGGATGGGGTGCACAGCCCTAAAACATGGGATTGCTCTCAGATTCTGTGCTACTCTAGGTCTCTAAGACTTTATATGAAAGAGGAGCAGGAGAGATAACCAGGCTACAACCCTTTTTTTCCCCTGGGTATTTAAAGAAACTCTACAAGGGTCTGATCTTTCCCTACAGGGATGAACCTGCACTTCTTGAAAAAGCTGCAGGTTCTGCGAGACTCCACATATGTTTCTAAGAGTGAAAACTGCTTCTAGAGCTACACTGACCCACTGAGGGCAGCCCCTTGTGCAACACTCCATAAAGAATGGTACAAAATCACAGCAGTGCTGCTTTCTAGTTGGGATATTGGGAAGAAATCCAGAGTGAGAGTAATGAGGCCCTGGCCCAGGGTGCCCAGAGCAGCTGTGGCTGCCCCTGGATCCCTGGCAGTACCCAAGGTCAGGCTGGAGCCTGGGGCTGGGAGCAGCCTGGGACAGTGGGAGGGGTCCCTGCCCATGGCACAAGGTGGGGAGTGGGTGATTTTAAGGTTCCTTCTCACCCTGTGATTCAGTATTCATAGTCAAGCACCTGGACAGACCCACCAGAAGGCTTTTCCCTTTACAGTCTGGCAGAAGAATGACAGCAGCTAGCCAGAATAGAAAGAAGAAGGAATTCAAGAGCTGAAAATCCTGCAGGAAGAAGCCCCAGAAAACAGAAGTATTTCAGTTGAAAACAACAATTACCCCAGACCTCACCATGTCCTCCATGCACAACACATTCGATTAAACCACTCTCATCCTCAGTACACTCTTTTTTTCTCTGACACTCAGCCACAATAAAGCTATTTATCTCCAAAAGCTGGGAAACTAAAAAATAAGAAGGCCCGGATCATTAGAGGGTAAGGTACACTTGAATTAAAGGCCACAGGCATGGTGAATTCAAATGAAATCTGAAGTACCGTAGGTTTTACGTTGCTGGGAGAAGGACACACAATTCCCTGTCTCATTATCAGCAAGACATTGATTTTCTGTGGAAGTGCGCTTGAATTGCTCTTGATAGGTATTACAACTTTCCTACAACAAGAGGAGAATTGGTTCTTTCTAAAAATTGTTGGCTTTTTTTTAAAAAAATAACTCCTTGTACTTATTTAATGCTTTCCCCACAGCAATGCAATTGATGGAAAAAAATAGCTCAGCAACAGCTCATTTTCTCTGCTCACCCCCAAGTGAATCCGTTCCCTCATTTATATCTTTTATCTCCGTAAGATCTTTTTTGGTGCATAAAAAATTTCATTCATTAAACTGCAAAGGGGTGAGGGGGGAAGGAATATCTGCTTAAACCCATCTTGTGGAATTTAAGTAGGGGTGTGGATAGGATGACCTGATAAGAAATGAAAGTTTGCTTTCATTTTATTTCTGCGTAGCAATAAAATGAGGGTGCTTGGCATCATTTGATTTTCGTGTTAGCAAAGAACAAGGACAATCATTTCATTGATTAACACAGGAAAAGGTTGTGTATATTGACTTAGAGCAATAACAAGAGGAATAACGACTTCTCCTTGTTTTTGTTTTTTGTTTTGTTTTGTTTTTTCCATGGCAGCCAACGTCCTGGAAGAAGACTCAATGGAGCAGGACATCGAGAGCCCTGTCACTATCCATCAACCAAAGTTGCCCAAACAAGCGAGAGAGGATCTGCCAAAAAACATCAGCAAAGAATGTGCCAAGAGGAAAATCCAGAGGTACGTTCGGAAAGATGGGAAATGCAACGTCCACCACGGGAATGTCAGAGAGACTTACCGGTACTTGACTGACATCTTCACCACCCTGGTGGATCTCAAGTGGAGGTTCAACCTGCTGATCTTTGTCATGGTTTACACGGTGACCTGGCTCTTCTTCGGCATGATCTGGTGGCTCATTGCCTACATGCGAGGGGACATGGATCACATAGGGGACAGCACGTGGACCCCCTGCGTCAGCAACCTCAATGGGTTTGTCTCAGCCTTTTTATTCTCAATCGAGACCGAAACCACCATTGGGTACGGTTACCGGGTCATCACGGACAAGTGTCCCGAGGGAATTATCCTGCTTTTAGTGCAGTCTGTCCTAGGTTCTATCGTCAACGCCTTCATGGTTGGCTGCATGTTTGTGAAAATATCCCAACCCAAGAAGAGGGCAGAAACCTTGGTTTTTTCTACAAACGCAGTCATTTCCATGCGGGATGGAAAGCTGTGTCTGATGTTCCGAGTAGGAGACCTTAGGAATTCACACATTGTAGAGGCATCAATACGAGCCAAGTTGATCAAATCCAAACAGACAAAGGAGGGGGAATTTATACCACTCAACCAGACAGATATCAACGTAGGTTATTACACAGGGGATGATCGTCTCTTTTTGGTTTCACCACTGATCATCAGCCATGAGATTAACCAGCAGAGTCCTTTCTGGGAGATTTCCAAAGCCCAGTTGCCTAAAGAGGAGCTAGAAATTGTTGTAATCCTAGAAGGAATGGTGGAGGCAACAGGTAACATTTCTTATACTTTGTATAAGGTAAATGCTTTAATTTTAGCAAGGAAAATCAGTGGTTTTGCTTCATTTTAAAGGCATCATTTCCACAGTCGTTACATTTGAAAAAGGCGTCCGTTCTCTGGTGAGCTTCAAAATTAAAAGCATGCCCAGTTTAATTGTCTGTTCCATCTTGCCTAACGGAATTAGTGTTGTTTCTGCTCTGTTTGGAAAATGGGATAGCATCTCTCATTTTCTAAATTTTTCACAGCATGTCACCCCGTTATTTGTCATTCTATTGCAGGAGCTGCTCAACCACAGGGACCTTGTGGGATAAAATTGCTTAGGGGAAAAAAAAAAAAAAATTAAATGCAAAACTCTGTTGGTGATTAACGTGGAAGCACCATGGTCCTGCTGCTTCCAATCACCCCTGGGTTTCTGCAGAACAACTGCCAGCCCTGTGGCATTCCATGGCTGGATCCAGTAGGAAGTGATGATGTGTTCGGTTCTCTCTTTTTTTGGGTTTTGGTTTTTTGTTTTGTTTTGGTTTGGTTTTTTTGCCTGCTCATTTTCCTTGGTTTTTGTTTTAACTTGTAACATGGGGCTTGTTCCACTTCAGCTCACAAAAGGTCTCGTCTGATTTTTATAATTCACTGGGGCCCCCACAGAACACTGGAAGCTGGGATCTATAAACAAGGAATGTTGTGTCACCGGAGTCTTGTGGAGATGCTGGGTGGTTGTTACCTGCAATTATGCAGCAGAACAGCAGAAATCACTTGGTGCAGAGAAAAAAAAAAGTGCTTGAAATCCACAGCAAAGGCAGCACTAAAATAATGTTTCTTTTTTTGTATTAAAGCAAGAATTACAGGAGGGTACTTTTATCTGTGTTTTAGAACTTGGAGGCTGGAGGTGTTTTTTTCCCTGTTAAGAACAGCATCAATGCCTGAAATAAGTAAATAAAATCAACACAAGAGAATGGTGATTATAAAATGAAGATTTGATGTGCTTGGGGGAGGAAAAAATACTAATTATAGAACTATAAGAATGAGATTTGCCACTTTTCCCCACGACTGCAGCAAAACCCAGGAAAGTTTGAGCACGTGGATTCCACAGCTCTAACAGAGGCACAACCTTCCCAACCCTGACTCATGTTTTGCAACTGGAGCCAGGAAATAAAGAGCAGTCTCTTACTAGAACATGTGTGTGTGTTTCACACATCTATTATGTGGTGTCAGAAGAAAACTGTATTTGTCACCATATAATAAACGTGCGAGACAAAAATGGAGCAGGGGAAAAAAAAAACAAAAACCAAAACTAAACAAAAAAAACCAAGAAAACTGAAAGGAACTTGGCAGAGACTTTGAAGTGGTAAATGCAAGGCTTCCAAATTTTCCAGGAAATAGGTAGTACTGAAGAAAAATCAAGATGAAATGTTTAGTGCTCCTGATCTTGCAGTAGGCACTGAGATTTCAAACATCTGCATCACCTTTGGGTGAGACAATGAGGAAATTGCTGTTTGTTCCCTGAAACCATCCTGAGATCTCAGAATTGCAGCTGAAGGAACTTGACATCCCAAGCAGGTGGGGGATATTTTCAGGTTCGCTGAACACTGTGTTTTCCAGCAAGGTGATTGGCAAGTAGTGGAAGAATTAAAAATGTCTCATCAAAACCACCTACAAGATCAAAAGACAGAATATTTCTGCAGTACAACAGATGTAGATTTGTTGGTCTGAAGTATTTTCTCTCTCTATTTGTGACCTCACTTTCTTCACCTCATTTTAACCCCTGTACACCCCAGGGCTCTCTCCTTGGCTGCTCTGGCCTGACCTCCTCTCCCACTCAGCCATCACAAAACCCCTCAGACTGGTTGGGCTGGAAAAGTTGGAGAGAAACATCAAATCTGTCATTATCTCAAACCTTTCCAGTCCTTACCAAGAGAAAAACTGAAGCAGTGATTTGAAAACCCACGGAAGATATCCAGGATTAAAGAGTTTCCCCCACCTGGGATGGGTCCATTTCCCATTTTAAACTGTTCTGTTTGGGTAGAGTCTCCTCCTGAGTGAAATATGAGCAGAGGGCCTCAAAAACTTTCAGAGTTACCAGCACCATTTCTAAAATGTATTTGTGCAGAAGCAGCTTCTTGTGCTGTGTTTTGACCCCATGAATTGAGTTATTTTTGTTGAAGGTGCCAGCAGCCCAACCTTCTACCAAAACTAGGAATTTTCACTCTTTTAATTTACAAATATTTACAAGTTGCATCCCAGCAAAGACTGAAAGCCAATTTAGGCAGTCAAATATTCACCTTTCCTTCTTCCACCTGAGGCAGAGTGGGAGCAGCGGAGGAAGCTGCTCACAGCAGCAAAGCCCAACCCAGCATTCCTGCCAACAAAGTTATGGAACACAAAATTATAAAAGCTGAAACCAGGAAAATGTGATGTCAGCTGCAGCAGTGTCCTCATTTAGGGGTCCAGGCTGAGGTCATAAGATTGTGTCATGCATCAGGAAAGGCACTCCCAAGTCTGACAGAGAAAAGAATTCCTTTATTTTCAGAGTTTCTCCACTCAGATATGGCTTCAAGGAGAAATTAAATGGGAAATTTTAAGGGTAAACATTTGCTAATACTGTTATTAATTATTGAATCTGCCTAAATTTGACTGAACATGTAAATGCATTTACGCTTTCCACCCTAAGTGTTCCAAAATCACATCTATCTGTTGTATGAAATACAGATTTTATGGATTGGCATGGGAATTCTGTGTTGTGTGTTAGGGTAAGAAATTAAGAATAATGCATTTTATTAAATGACATTAAAATAAGAAACCTAATTAAAATTCATCAGAAAGTTCAAATCAAGCACCCCTTAATTCCCAGTTAAAGCATTGCCATAACTTCCTGAGATGAAAAAGAAGTGGATGTGTCTTTACTAAGGTACATAAAGTATTATCCCAGGGAGAGTCACTGCACCTTGGTAATTCCCATTTTTTTCTACCATAAAGATCACTTTGAAGGCAGAATCCTCAGCAAGGAATTTTTCCAAAAACATGAAGTCAATCTGACTCCTTCATCCAGCATCCTAAAAATAAGGCTGTTTTTTAAAAAAATATTTGTTATGGATTCTTTGAATAAGCATGGTTTTTATTTATTCATTTCTTTTCAATGACATTCAAAAATATCTCTTTGGATCTGAGCATAAAACTTTTGCAAAGATTTATCTCTGTGCTTTTCCTGATGATGGTGCACATCTCTCAAGTGTCCAAAAACATTAATTTTGGGGGGAAAGAAAAGCACATTAGGCTGCTGTGGAACCACTGAGAGGCCTTGAGGAATAGGGGGGGAAAAATCCAACCAAACTTCCCTGCAGCTGGAGGACACATCTGGTATTTCCACATTTTGCAGCCCCCATTTCCCAGAGTTTCAAAAGTAAAATAATCTACAGTCAGGAGGAATATTTTATGTTAATTGAATCCTAGCCATAGGCTTAAAATTTTTAAGCCTTTTTCACCTGGTGAAATCTGTTTCTAAGGGGAGTTTTATCATCATCATAAGCAAAGTAGGTATTTTTTAAAAATTCAGCAAGACTTGCAAATGTATAATTCTGATAAGGAAAGAGACCCATAAGAAGAAAAGAAAAGCCTTTTAAATTTGGGAGGTGTAGTGGGAAGGTCAGGTAGAGTACAATAGCAAGAGAAACTGAAAGAAACCTAAAGAGAGAGAGAAGGAAAAAAAGAGGGGGGGGGAAATGGTGGGAAAGAGGAAAATTCTGAACAAGTCTTGTGGAGTTGTATCCGGCCAGTGGCAATGACACTCTGGCAATTCCCTCTGCCTAAAAATATTTTTATATTTTATTTAATATTTAATTTATTGTATTACTTAAATAGTCAAACGTTTGAGCATTGAACAGTTTCAAGGAAAGAAAATTATCTGCACATCTGTAGCTGTCAAAAAAAAACAAGCAAGAAAGCCAGATGGATAACTTCAGGTTCAGAGGGGTAATTTTACAAATAAGCTCAGAATAGGGTGCATTTATTATTCTGACACACAGGCAGCATCTGCAGAAGGTTTTACAGCTACAGAAACAAGCACACTTGCCAGCTGTGGATAATATATGTGCAAAACAATAAAAAGTTCACTTGGATGGTTATTTATACAGTAAACAGTGCTATCGACCAGACAAATAGTGTATAAAGATGTTCCCCTCTTCACTACAGCCCCTTTGATGGACTGATTTATTGTGGGTTTGATTTCTCTGGCATGGATTGCCATATTTACCACTTAGCCTTGCCCAGTCCTAGCAAATATCTCCCTCTGATATGGATTTAAGCAGTCCCAACCTTTCAAAACCTCTCAGCAGACTTTGCCCTCTCTCCAAATAAACGTTGCTGGAGTCAGAGTTTCTCACTTGAATTTTCTCCTGCTCTTCAAGAAAGAAATATTTATCCTGCCCAACTGCTTCTTAAGGGGATGTGGGTGAAAGGAAGAAAACCACCAGGATTTCTCTCACCCGAGTGCTTCTGCAAGACAAAGAACAAAAGTGGATTTCATTATGTTCCAGGACGTGACCAAAGCATGTTGACTGAAATGCAGTTTCAGCTGGGTCAGGAATAAGTGGCTTCTGCTCCAAACTGATCATCTTCATTCCAGGAAGGATCAGAACACAAGGGCTCTTCAGGCCTGCAGCTTTCCTTTCTATTTTAAGAGTTTTAACATCCCCTGCTGCTGGGTACTAGACTGGCACAAGGTTTAACTTCTCACCCATCCCCACTTCCTTGGAGTTGCCAGCAATTCCTTTCACTTCTATCCCATTTTAATTCTACTGATCCTAACAAAGCATTTCATTGTTATTTGTTCTAACACAGAAAATCAGAGGCATTAGCAGGAGGGGAGTCCTAAAAGCCAGCAGGGAAAGGCATTCCCATCTCATTGGGTTGTTTCCTTCAGGAGGATTTCTCTACAGGTGGAAAAGATGAGTTTCATTCCTGAAGAGGACTGGGAGACTTAAAGGAGGCAATTACAATTTCACAATAGTCGAAACTACGAGGAATAGCAAGAAATCAGGGGGCAACATTTGTGGGAAATTTAAAAAAAAAAAAGCTGATTAGGAGTATTTCAAGTAAAATTTTGCTGTATCTCACTTTCAGGGAAAAGGGATTACACATTTGTTTAACAGCTTTATTCTCTGGGTAGTGCTGTACTTTGCAAACCTGTTATGAATGTTTGATAATGGCTTTTTGTCCATCTCTCACACCTTTCTCAGCAATTAATTCCTCAGCTCTTCACAACTCCAGCTGCTCCCTCACCCCTAAAAGTTCAAATACAATATTCAGATTAAAGCAGTAACTCATACTGAAAGGTAAGATCTCTAAAAGACAGATATTTAGGGATTACCTAACAGGTCACGTATTATTAAATACTTCTGTGCTGACCACATATTAGCTTGCACAAGAAGAGCTTCATTTTGCACCTCCTGTCTTTGCAATCCCTCCAAAACCTCTCTGGGCATGGAGAAAGGGCAGGTTCCAGTTCTTTCCACACTCCCACCAACCTCCACTGTCAAGACTACTCCTTCCTAAACCAGGGACAAGCACAGAGATGTGGCCCAAAATCCTGTCTTTGCTCATCACTCCTGGTTATTCCCTTCAGAGATCATGATCTCCATGGCCAGAGGAATGACAGAATCCCAAAATTTGCTTTAATGCTGTCCCTGCTCCTGTGTTAGGAAACTGGGCTGGCACCCTCTTCATTGACCAGCAGATAAAAATCCTCTGATTCCAGACACTTAGACCCCTCCTAAAATCCTGTGATTCCAGACACCTAAACTCTTTTTTAAATTCTGTGATTCCAAACATTAAACTCATCCTACAATCCCATGATTCCAGACACCTGAACTCTTCCTACAATCTCATGATTCCAGATACTTAAATTCTTTTTAAAATCCCATTATTCCAGAAACTTAAACTCTTCCTAAAATCCTGTAATTCCAGACACCTAAACCCTTTTTAAAATCCCATTATTACAGACACTTAAACTCTTCCTGGAATCCTGTAATTCCAGACACCTAAACTCTCTGATTCCAGGATAGTTTCAAGCAAGTTTCCCAGCAGCTTTAACCCAGGAACCCAGCCCTGCAGAGGAATTTCTGCTGTCCTTGGAGCTCCAGCCCCAGCTCAGACCTCCAGGAACGTCAGGAGCTCAGGGATGTGGGACCGTGTCCCACACAATCCCCACCTGGCAAAAACCAAGGGAGGATTCTCAGCCTTTTGCAGCTCAGAGGATTCCCCAGACAGGAGTAGCTCACTGAGCACGTTCCACCTGCTCTCCAAGTGGAGATGTGATTCCTGAGCCCATGGGAGACCCTTGGGGGCCACTGGAGCGCCTTTTCCATTCCAGAGCTCTTCCCAAGATGACGCCAGGAACTTGAGCAGGCTCGGCTTCTCCCCTTGCTCTGGGAACCATGTCAGAAAAGGATCAGCACTGAAATATCTTCCTGGAAAAGGAAATTTTTCGACAGTATTTCTAATTTTAGACTTTCACTTTTGGTCACCTGGGGTTGTTACCCGCCTGCAGACGACGGCGGTGAAATCCCAAGCATGGATTTGAGCCAGGGCAGGGCCTCACCCCTGGGATTTTCTGGAGTGAACTGATTCTTTCATGCTGATTACCTCATTTGCTTGGTTTGATTTCCAGATATGAAGTCTGTCTGCATAGCCTGCAGTTCACAACCCTGGGAAGTATTTTTGGCGAACTCTGCTCCCTCCCATGTTTCTAAAAGACCTTTTCACTTCTCCCCTCGGTGCTTATTTTCTTCCAGCTGGATAATATTGCTTCCTCCTTTCTCCCCGTATCATAATGAAGGATAAACACTTTGCATTACACTCCCTGATAATCAGAAGGCTCCTCTAAAATTACAAATATTTGCATCAGTTTCTAATTAATGTAAACAGGAAAATTAACCACCTTCAGCAGAAAGTTTACACAAAATTGAATAGAGCAGCAACAGCCAAAAGTGACCTAAAAGTTTAAAGAATGAGCCAAGTTGTGAATTAAACAAGACATTAAAACTCAGAACTTGGTAGATTAAAAAGAACAAGGCTATGAACTTCAGAAACACCACTGGTTACATAAAGGACATGAAAAAAATACAGAAAATGTATGAGTTTAGGGGGGTTTTTTTATCCTAGAAAGCAGCTGCCAGCACTAAAAATTCCCATTGTGGCACAGTTCCTGGGATTCCCAAGGCCTCTGAAAAAAAGTCCACCAGGGATTTAAGGAAAAACAAATTACAAAGAATTGCAGTGATCTAGTGGTCTCAATCACAGCATTCCATGAAAAATCAAAGTTTGGATCCACTGCCAGGCTCTTGCTCACTCACTCCTTCTCCTTCATTCCCAATATTCCCAATAATGGTTTAAATACAGTCACAGTACTCTCCAAGATTTCTTTTCTTCCTGGCTTTGGCAATTTTCCTTCGCTGGGATTTCTGTAGAATGACACAAACCTTTAGTTTTTTAAAAGATGGGATTTTAATAAATACAAGACTGTTGAATATGAGATATCCCATTCTTACAACCTAGACCAGAAAGAAACCTGATTTAAAGAAAGAGTCAAAGCAAAAAGGAAAAACCCAAATTTCCAGTGGTTATGAGGAACATGTTTGAGATATCTCAGGAATGCTAAGATTTGACTCAGAAAAATGAATTCAGAGGGAATGTTGGTCTGAATTCCATTAACTTCTCAGAAAAGAGTAGTAGGGAGAATAACTCTCACACTCAGGTGTTTTGTAGGCTCCTCCCAGGCTTCTCCCAGCAGTTTGAGTTAATGAAGTGATGAACTGGACAAATAATTTCCCTTGGCAGGTCTGATCAGGATTTCTCTCCCACCAGGAGCAAAGTGAGGTCAGAGCAGCCAGAATCTCTTCATGGCAGTGGCCAAGGCTCAAAGGGGAGCCAAAACCCCAGGGATTTGTCAGGGAATTCAGAGATGTAGCAGCAGATTTGGGAGAGGGTGAGGATATCCAAGAGGATATCAGGATGTGTCTGATAGAAATAAACAGAAATCCCCTCCAGCCTAAATTTGCCTGTGGTTATAAAACTCCAAGCTGGCTCCCCCTTGTTTTTTATAGCTGTGAGGAATTGAATGGCTTTGGAAAATCCAGAGCCCAGCTCAGAGCTTTCATTGTTCTCCTCCGTCCCCATTGAAGAAATTGTGGTTTATGGATCTTTGGCAGCTTTCTGCCCCTCTGAAGCTTTGATTCCACAGTTCTGACTAGAGCTGACCAATGTAAACTGGAAAGAGAGAGAGAGAGAAGGGCTTCCCCAAAAAGAAAAATCCATCTGACTGGCAGAGCTGCCAGGCACCACCAGAACAAAAAAAAGATTAAAAGATTTGTGAGTCAGCCATTCCAATTAAATTGTGCCAGCAATTTTTTTAACCAGCCATTAGCGCTTTTTTTCTTTTCTTTTCTTTTCTTTTTTTTTTTTTTTTTTTGCAACCTTGCATAAGAAGTATTAATTTATTACACTTAGATCTCCAAAGTGGGAAACCCCGCCCATCCATTTTCATCGTTTTCCAATCCTTTTTCCATTAATCTCCTTTTCCAGAGGGAAGACAACAAATTAGCCACTTTTTCAGCTATTAAGTGCAGCAATGAGTCTCTAGCTGCCAATAGGGCTGTGACAGATTCCATGAAGAAGTGCAGAAGAGTCCAAAGCCAAAGGTTCTGAGGCAGTCAAAGGTTCTTCTGTGGCCAAAAATCTGCTTCAAAGGCAGCAGCCACAGCTCCACAGCTGTGAAGGTTTTGCTTTGCATTTTAAGGAAAATGCTATTCTCCTACCATGAGTCAAAGGCTAAATCTTCTTAAGACACTCCCATCAGGGCTTGATCACAACTAAACCAGTATTTTAAACCCCTCATAATTAGTCAAGATCCAAGGTTTAAGACATAAACCATGAATTTTTACCTTGTTACATCTTCCTTTGCCATTCAAAGGGATATAAAATACCCATCAAGCATTCAAAAGCCACCAGTGACAGAAATTCAGTCCAAAACCATCCCCCCTCAAAGTGGATCCAAGGTTTAATGTACAGTTTTGAGCCAGATCCAAACCTGTAGAGAAGGACTCAGTCTCTGGTGGCCTCTGAATTAGGACCCTAAAGGACTGAACTGAGCTGTGCAGTGCCTGTCAGCTCCTTAATGGTCTCAGAGAAGAAGCAATTAAGGCTCTAATTAGGAGGCAAATGGAAGATTAGAAGCAGATGAATGTTTATAATCTAGATTAAGTACCCACACTGGAAGTTTTAGGCTTTACAACATCTGAGGTGACTTCTGAGCCACGGGAGGAAGGTGGATCCACGCTGGGTGTCCTTCCCCCAGGAAATCTGTCCTGCAGCCCTGAGTTTTCTCTTCTCTGCAGCCACTGTCCCTTCTGCAGATGGATGGAAAGAGCCATTCCACAAGGACAGACCCAACAAACCTGGAATATTTCAATGTACAACTGTCCATGGCAAAGGAAGACACTGGAAAGGACAAAAATTTTCAGTCCGTGGAAATTCTTCCTCTGTCTCCCTTCCTTGGGTTCTGAGTTCATCCCTCACGCCACACCTCCTGTCATCTGTGCTTTGATGCTTAATCTGCTATAAAGAAAGGAACCAAAAGGCAAATTTTCAGCAGGTCCTTTACAAATATGGGCTAAGAATTCCATTGGAAAAAAACAGAACTGGGCCAGAGATTCCTGAAAACACAGATCTCAGGGCTGATTTGCTCTGTGGCAGCCAAGACAGAGATCACATCTCTCCTAAAAACTTTTTATTGAGCAAATATCACACCCAGCAGAACGGAATAACAGGGTAAGAAAAGAAAAAAAACAAAAAAATTAAAACATTTCCAGGAGTTCCTCTGGAATTTTTTTTGTGCAGTTTAAGCTCTTTCTCCTCTTGCTAGCGGAACCCGGTAGAGAGAGAATCCTAATATTTCAAAGCAGTCTTCTGAAGAGCCTCTGATGCTGGGAAGGATCTCTGATGCTGAAAAGACACCAGTCAAGCTTTACTGATGTCTACAAAGTGACCAGAATCAAATGCCCGGAAAGCTTTAAATAATCAGAGCAATTTCTCTGCAGCACCTTTCTCTGCAGCACCTTCCCCCCGGGCAGCCAGGGCACCATGGGCTGGTGCTGCTCACTCTTCAGCCAGGTCTGATTCCCACCTTTATCCCCTGGGACATGGAAACCAGCGTGAGGGGAGCACAAAATGAGCCTGTTCATCTTTTGGGGGCTGAATCAAATCCCCTGGGATGCAACAGCAGCAGCCAAGGCAGAGGTGAAAATTCTTGGTTGATTTGCACCGAGAGTAAAGGGATCAGTGGGACTGAGGGAAAAGGTTAAAGAAATTAAAAAAGAAAAAAGAAAGAGAGTAGGGCTGGATGGGATATTGGGATGCAGGAATTGTTGCTGGCAGGGTGGGCAGGGCTGGGCTGGAATTGCCAGAGCAGCTGTGGCTGCCCCTGGATCCCTGGCAGTGGCCAAGGCCAGGCTGGAGCCTGGGGCTGGAGCAGCCTGGCACAGTGGGAGGGGTCCCTGGCAGGTCCCCCCATGGCAGGGGTGGCTCCAGGCGGGCTCTGAGGTCATTTTTAACCCAAACCATGCCATGATTGTACAATATTTTATCAATATCATCCATGTCAGGTAACCAGGCCCCTCTCTCCTCCCTCAGCACACCCTCAGGCACCTGAGGACACCAAAATCTGTGCACTGTCCTTCAGAGATGCAGGAGGGATCACCCCTTGGGACCCCATGGACTCCTCAGAACTCCAGGCAATGCTGAGACAGCTGGAGGAGCATCCTTCAGCCTCATTCCCCAAANACAATATTTTATCAATATCACCCATGTCAGGTAACCAGGCCCCTCTCTCCTCCCTCAGCACACCCTCAGGCACCTGAGGACACCAAAATCTGTGCACTGTCCTTCAGAGATGCAGGAGGGATCACCCCTTGGGACCCCATGGACTCCTCAGAACTCCAGGCAATGCTGAGACAGCTGGAGGAGCATCCTTCAGCCTCATTCCCCAAAAAAAGCCAGCACAGGAATATCCCAGGGAGAGCAGTGCCCTTCAGCCAGACACCTTCCAGGTGAAAACAGCACCATGCCGCACAGGAAACCTTATCTGCACTATTCTACTTACTGCAGGACTGGAGAAGATAAGGAAAAATCCATTTTAAAACAATTTCATAGAGGATGGCTATAACTTACTTTAATGGACAAAATACACAACACACCTGTAGGTTGTTTGGACAAAAGGAGAAGAAAATAGCAGGAGGAGCAGGTGTAGTGGCACAAAAATGACATTTAGTGTGCAATTTCGGCCATGAAAGCCCAGAAAATGCAGGTTGTGCCATTAATCCATGCTGGTGTTTATAATACGTGTTATAAAGGCTTTATCGTGACACTCTGTGGCATCACGCTACAAGGAAATGATGAAACCATGCTGATACAAAGAGGATATTCCAAGCAGGTGGTGGCATTAGGCAGCAACTGTGTTTTCCATAGATGTCGTGTAATTACATTCAGCTCAGGCTGGGAAATCTTGTAAAAAAAGTATTATTTGTGCTAGGGTAGCTCCCTTCTGTTCTCTAGGCTGTAAAATCTTGCTTTTTTCATTACTGTGAGCCCAAAGGCCTGGTGTTAAAGAGACCCTGGGAAAAGTCAGAATCTGCTGAGGAAAAAATGTAATTTTCTCGGTGAGTTTTGAACCAGAGATTGCTGGAAAACCTCTGAGTTCCTAAGATTGCAATAAACACCAGGAAAGGGCTTGGGCTGAGGCCACTCAAATGCACATGGTCACTTAAATCCCAAGCAAAAAGAGTAACAGGGTCCTCTGGCTCTTTTGGGGGTTGTGTGGGAAGAAAGGTTGGAGGAAGGCAGAGGGATTGATAGAAATCAAAATTCACTCGCTGGCACAGAGCACCTTGTGGTTGTCATTTGGGTTATGGTTCAAAGTCAATCAGTTCTTCCACTGCAGACTCAGAAAGCAGTACTTGTGCTGAGAAAGGAAGCATCTGCTCTCTGTACAGCATTTTGAGCACAGATTATGGTTTATCTTCTTTTCTTCCCAGTTTAAAAGTTGTGCAAGTCTGTCAAGGAGGAGAAAAGGAAATTTTCTGGTGGAGCAGGCATTTTTGGTGGTAAAACTTGAGGTATTGCTGCTACCCAGAGGGAACTTTTTGTCTCAAGATGCTAAGATCCTGAGCTGGAGCAGTTTTCAGGGCATGTGAGAGCACTTGAGTTAACAAAATCAGCAGAAAGATTTTTTTGCTTTGAGTCAAGCTTAACCACGTCATCTCCAGGGATTTTGCATAATCACTGCACTGAGATTTTACATCCAGACCAAAAGATATCCCACCAAATATATCTCAGATATTCTATTTATTAGGGGTTGGTGCATGTTTTCTATTTCCTCCCCACTGTCTCATGTTAGAACAACAGAATGCAAGATCATTGGATTAGGGGAAAAAAATATACCAGGTGAGCAGCACTTCAAGTTCTGAATCTGAGTGGCCAAATTTTGCACAGCATGCTTTTCTTCCATATTGGAATAAGATTCTTAGAAGGGGGGAAATGCTCAGAGCCAGATCTTTCGGCCCTGTTTGGATTTGGGATGATCCCACAGAGAGAAAGCAGGGACAAACTCAGGGCAGGTGCCAGCATGGGCATGAGAGGAAGATGCTCCAAAAAGCAGGATGGGCAGGAATGAGAGGAGATGCTATAAAAACAGGGTGGGCAGGAAGGAAAGGAGCAGAGGGGCTGCAGATTCAGAGGTGGAACCTGCTTAAAACTAAAACAAAAACAAAAAAAAAACCCCAAAAAAACAAAAAGCAGAGCTTTTTAGCATCAACCCAGAGTTGCAAAATCTGCCCTCTGATGCTCCAGCTCTTCTGAAGCCAGCTTTGGGCATGTGCTGAGCTCCTTGCCAGAGCAGCACTGTGCCAAAAAATAAATAACAGCATCCCACAGCCTTGAGATAAAATGAAACATCTCCTGAGCAGATCAGAAATGGGTCCCTGGAGTGACACAGACACTGGCGTGGCCCAGGTGGACGGAACAGATCCCACCCTCCCATCTCACCCTGTGCCTCGTTGTTTCCACACCTGAAAAAGTGAGCACACAGCTCCCCCAGACCTCAGCTGCACAGCCCAGTGATAACTGAGACTCATTTTTAGGCAATTTGCATGGATGGGAACAATTACAGCCAAGGCACATCAACAGAGAATCAAGCCCTGCATCTAATGTTGGTAATGCTCTTAATAATAACAAACCCCCTTTCCTGGAAGAGAACATTAAACCTGTTCAAAATACAGTATTTTTTTCCAAATGATAGTATTTCTCCCCTCCTACACCACATCTACCTTAATCATCTGACTCCCACATAGCTGGCTCAACTTCAATGACAGTCTCCTCTACTTGTTTAAAAGTCATGTTATTTCCACTGCCATCAAAAAGGCAGGATTTTTCAAGTGAAGTTATTAAAGTTTCCAACACAAGGAACAGTACGTGGGTGCTGCTGAAGTCGACTCTCAGGAATGAAAAAGAGATTCCTTCACTTCTACCAGAAGATTGAGCCTCCTTTCTCTCTGGGGCCGGGAAACACTTGTATTTATGATGATGTTTTGTCTGTCTGCAAAGCATCTCATCAGTTTTATGTGTTCCACAGCGAGCCCAGTGATCCAAACCTAAATTTTCATCAGGAAAAAAAAGAAAAAAAAAAAAAAAAACAAACCAAAAAAAAACCACCAAAAAAAACCCACAAAACACTAGGGGCCTTTCTGGTGCTGGATGGATGGAAAAACACTTGGGTATTAATGTGATCTGAGTCTTCTAGCCAAAATACTGAAGGCAACGACGTATGAGCCAAACTTCCCCCTGGAGGCTGCACAAGGCCATCCCATCTCCTTATCTGCCATCCGGAGCCCTGCTTTATTACAGCCAGGAGTAATTAGGTCTAATCCACTGCCTGATTCCCACCCAGCTGCTAAGCCACTCATATTGGACACAGAAGAAGGAAATTTTAATACTTTAATTGGGAAAAATCCCTTCAGTGCTGACCTACAGCTGTTCACCTCGAGCTCCGTGTCTGTGCTGACACATTGTGGGCTTTAATCAACTTTACTGAGCTTCAACAAGTTTTTGCAGCAGGACCCTGTGCAAGCACAGGCTTTGTCAAGGGACAGTGGTTTATTCATTTTGTGCCACTGATCTGAGCTGAGAGATGAGGAATTAATCTCAAAGCAGTTCAGTGTTTTGGGAGAGTTTCAGCTCCTTTTCCACACAGCTTTCTCAGCAGCTGTCAGATCACTGCAGGGCTTCATTTGCTGAATCCACCTCCCTGAATTTTCACCTCATTAGCTGCCCTTTCTCAAGTCCTGTTCAGTCCCTCTGAATTCAGCAGGATCACCTCAGGGAGGTGCAGGGATGTTCCAGGTGCTGCAGCAGGAAAGGTTTATGAAAACTGCATTATGCAGCACCCACACTTGTAATGAATTAAATCCTCCAGGTTCATTCATTCGTTGTTTCAAAACCTGTCAGAGCCCCTTAATCAAATTACAGCCTTCACTCAGCTCAGGATTACCCCTGATGGTGTATCAGTCTGACATCCTGTCATCCTTCCATGAGGAAAGAGAAAAGAACAGACAAGAAGGAAAAGGAGGAAAAGGGGGTTTTCATATCAGGTACATCCCTTCCCTTTATCAGCAGAATCCTATGCTAGTTGTGATGGCTGTTGGGTTTTTTTGGTTTTTCTAAACTTTGATCCATTCTATTTTGTGTTTGTATTAAAAAGACAAGGTCAAAAATATCTGGCACTTCTGATGGCGACTATTGAGTTTCAGTTGTCACAGGAGCTCATTCCTCAGTCTCACTTCTGTACAAACAGAAAAGTTCTATTTGGGCCACCTTTCCCCAAGAGGGAAACAATCCACAGCAATCTGGGCCTCACAGAATGACCACCTGAAAACAAGCCCAGGTCTTAATTCTCTCTTGAGATGAAATGGCAGGTGAGCTGTTTGGCATTCAGCATGGACTGGACCCCTGGATTTATGGCCTGTGTTGCCTTGCCCAGGTAGGAGATGAAGAAGAACCCAAATTAATTCACCTGAAATGCAGGGGAACCACCAGCTGCTCTTGAGACCTGTCCAAAATCTTTTAATTCTGGACTAATTCCAATTAAATGCTTCCCTCAGCAGAAAACCAGCAAAAATAACCTTAAGCTCTAGTGTGGAAAATATCCATTGTGACTCTGGAGAGCAGATTGCCTGTCTGGAATCTGAGTGGTGACAGAATTCAGCTGCAGGAGGTTTGAGCCATTGCTGTGTGCGACGGTGCCCAGCCGGGTTGGCTTTTCACTGCTGTGGTCAGGCTGGTTTGTATCCTCATGGGAAGGGTGAGCCAAAGGGAGAGAGCAGCATTTGGGCTCTCCCAGTCCCTCTCCCAGTGTCCCTCCTTGGCTTAGAGTCCGACTTAAGAGCAGCAGATTCCAATTAAAACTGTCCAGCTGAAGTTGTCCCAGTCAATGTGGCAGTGCCCTCCCTGCTGGGTCATCCTCCTCCCCTCACCCCCAGAGCAGCTGGTGCCCGGCCCAGCACCGACCACAGCCACGTGCTGACACCAAAATAAAAAAAAAGAGGGAATTGTCTGTTTAGTCAGCACAGCTGAGGGAATCAGCAGCAAGGAATTCATCCGTCCTGGTTTTTCACGCCTCCTTCTGAGTGTGTGCAGTCCAAAGCAGCAGGGACCTGCTTTGGGTGGAGGAGTGGTGGTGATGCCAAACTTGGACTCTTTCAATGCTCTTCCAGTCCTGGCAATATTTCTTCCATCAGTGGCTTGTAAAATGATTTTTGCCTTCAGCCTACAGCCCCAAAGCAGCAGCCACTCAGCATCAGAGGGGGTGGTGACACCTCTCACCCCACTCCTTCCCCAGAAGGATTTGCTCCAGGCTCTGGGCTTTTGGGTGATCCCTTCTGGCTGATCCCTGTTTCCTGGGATGGGGGAGAGCTCCAGGAGCAGGAGCTTTAATGCTGTTTTGCCCCTCTGAGGCATTAGCACAGGGAAGGAGCTGGTCCATTAACTTTTGAAATGAGCTTATCAGGGGAGATGGCAGCGCTGGTGGGAAAAGAAGACATTCAAAGCTCCTTGCAAATCCAAACTCTCCTCCTCTAAAGCATCACACCTCATCAGCTGTGCTTGTAGCTCTCTCTCCTACAGATGACAGGGTAAAAAAAAAAAAAGGCTGCAAAGTAGATTTTCTCCTGCAGTTCTCATCTTCATCTCCATCTTTCTGTTAGCAACAAGTTCCAGCATTATCCCAGAGTTTTGCAGTGTCAGGGCTCTGACTGTGCTTCCTCTTTGGAGAGAATTGTTCACAGCAATTTAGTTCAAGGTACCACACAACAGCAGCAGGCCAGGCTGCTTTGGCTTGAACACGGCACAGTGTATAGTGGAAAATTGTGGGATTGTTGCCATGTTATTCATGAGGTGAACAAAACCTTCTAGAGGTGATTAACACCACTCATGGCATCCTCATTTTGGGGTTATTTCTTTATGAAAGGTTCTTCCTGTTGCCACTCTGACACACTTGCATTTAAAAACATCCCTGTGATTAAGCAGCCACACGAAAAACTGGAGAAATTCCCCAGAGATCCTAGAGGGGATCCTGAAGAGTGATCCCATTCCTGTAGAGAGCTTTGCTACCTGCTCTCCTCCAGGATTAATCCACTCCCCTCTGAGAGCCAAGTAATGCAGCAAGAAGGTGCTTTGAGCTTTTGTGAAGCTTGATTTGGATCACTGCCTGGTTGTAACTTGGGTCCCTTTAGCTGCCTGGATGATGGAATCACCCTGGGCCCCAAAAGCACTGACCACAGGCAGCCTGTTCCCAAGGGAATAGCCTGTTCCCAAGGGAATCCCAGTTCAGAATGTAAGGGAACACAGCTCACAGAGCAACAGAATGGTTTGGGTGGGACCTCAAAATCATCCATTCCCACCCCTGCCCTGGCAGGGACC
>VWZN01019084.1:100930-118264 GCA_013396955.1 Regulus satrapa
AACTGTGTAGTAAAGCACACAAAACTGGACTGTAACATAACACAGTATGCAGAAGCACTGGATTTTATGATTTTTTTTTTTTCTTTCTCTCTCTCTCTCTCTCTCTCTCTCTCTCTCTTCTTGATGTAGAGGTTATTTTCTTTGAACTGCTTTAGGTTTGGTGGGGTTGGTTTGGTTTTTTTTTTGGCGCTTGCTAAGGGGTGGCGCTCGTTACCCAGATTCCGTGTTACCCTTATATTCTTAGACAGCAGTAAGAACTGAATTCCTTTTCTTTTTTTTTTTTTGTCTTTTATATTGCTAAACTCAGCATCCTTCTCTAAGGTGACAGCCTTCCAAATCCTGTAAACGTCTCTGAATTATTGAAAGAAAAAAAAAAAGAAAAAAAAATTTGTGTGTGTGTGAGGGGAAAAAAAAATCTGCTTTCATCCACAGGGTTGATGTGTCGATACAAAAAGAAATATTTGATTAAGAAAAACCATGATTTTACCAAAAAAAAAAAAAAAAGCTAATCCCAAGGATTCGTTCCCATTTACATGGTAGTCAGCTGCTGTGTTGCCACTGCGAGTATAAAAAAATTCCACCTTTTCGACTGNAAAAAAAAAAATCTCTTGGATGGGCCCATAAATTTTGCAACTGCCAAGCTGACTGTGTTATATTAAGGCAGCGTTACCCAAAAATTAGGCACCTGTTAAATACAGCCTGCTAACCTCAGCTCTCCCGTGAGGGTTTTGCTTTACTCAGCCTATAATTTTTTTTTTTTTTGGACCTGTTCATGCAATCAAGGTCTTTGCCTTCAAGTTTACAATTATGTTAATAAGGAATACAAGAATCAACTGCTGGTTTCATAGCTTCTGGATCTAGTGTCCCTTTTAACCTTCAGAAGCCTGAACACATTGATAATGTAACAGATGTTATAGTCTCCAAGTAGATGTCAATCTATTATCTTCAGTACACAGATTGCTGTAAATGTATTGGCTATGAATTCAACAACAGTTCCAGTTTTGTTTAAGCAATAGTACAGCCATAATTTTTTCAACTGACATTTAAAAATGGTCTAGTTACACCTTGTGTCAAAGTGCAGAACTGCTACATTATTGGTTACAGACATCTATGTGCTATAAAAACAGCTTTGGTACAATAAATTATCAAAAAAGAAAATAAATTTTTGTAAAATTCACAGCATAATTGTGAGGCAAAAAAGCAGTCACATAAAATTCTGCATTTTTTTTTTTTTTTTAAAAATGTTCAGGATGAACAGAAGACGTCTTTGTGCAGAAGTAATGGTGGAGAAAACCACGTGCCGAGAAAAAGCAAAAGAAAAAAGTAAAAAGCAGGAAGGGACACAGTTGTAGCTATTTCCATCAAACGCAAACCACTACTCCTGTGACCTTCAACCAATAAGGAAGTCAACTTTATGACACACGCAAAGTGACCTTGCAATACCTTACAATAAGTGGGTCACAAAAGTCTATTTTTTAAAAGAAAGGCCTCTTGAATTACCCATTCTCTGTGTTTTCAGCATTAAGGACTGTCTGCAAAAGCATGTCCAAAAGTGATTGCATCTGAAATGGTAGGCTCTTCTAACTTAAGAGTCCAAATCCATAAGGCCAAAGGTTATCCCAAAGACCACCACTTAGACCTCCCCAGGACTGGCCAGGACCGACCCGTTGATTGCTTCTCAGTGCACCTCAGTTATGAAACCAGTCAGATTTCCATCCTAACTGCCCGTGGGCTCCAAAAGGTGGCACCCACAGGATTCCCATCACAATTGCTGCTTTGATCCTCAGTAGATTCAGAAAAGGAGAGTTCTGCTCACCGCCACTTCGCATGCTCAATGTGCCTCACAAACTCCGTCACAACCGTCCCTTTTTTACAGCTGAAGAATAATTATATTTGTGTAATCTGAAGGTCCCTCTTTCTTACAGTACTGCATTTCTGTGCCCATGGTTGTTTGGGGAACTAAAAAAAATATATATATTACTCACTCCCCCTCCCACCCAAAAAAATTCAAAGGGCCTTTTTTTAGAGATCATGTGCATTGCCTTTAAAAAAAGAAACTAGTTTGCAACTATGACTAACATTTGAACAATAACCCCTGTCAAATGAGAGAAAAAAAAAAATTAAAAATAAAAAAAAATCAAAACCCCTCCCCCAAAAAAAACCAAACTATGACTTAGGTTGTGGCGAGTTAAAACGGGGGAAGAGAAAGGTGAACACCACTAAGCTATCCGTTAAGGTGGGTCCAGACATGGCTCTTTAAAAAAAAAAAAAAAGAAAAAAAGCAACCAAAAAAAAAACCCTCCCCCCCCAGCAAAAAAAACAACAAAAAAAAAAACCAAACTTCATTGTCCCTTTGCAATCTTTTCAAGTTTAAAAAAATAGTCAACTTTGCCCTCCTGTAGCGGTTCAGTGAGTTTATCTCCTTCTGATTCAAGCAGCTTTGCACTTTGTTTTTTTGGAAAAACACCACTTCTATAAAAACACACAAGAAACAAACTTAGTTTCAGTTTAGTCACGAGCTAGCCACAGGACTTTGCTGAACACAAACTCCTGTCATGGGAGACTCTTCTCTATCAATGCCTTGCCTCATGGCAAGGTGTCCTTCAGTCATGTAATGAGCAGGACCTGTATTAGCAGAAAACTGGTACGTGGGATGTCCAGCTATGCCAGTTTCTTGGCGCGGATTCGAGTAGACTGTTAAATTCATGTCCATAGCTCCGTTCTGTCCAAAGTCCAAGGTGTTAGCAGCCACCGGGCGGTTCTGATAGGCCTGATTGCCTTGGTTACCAGTAGAGGAGGAAGATGTAGAGGAAGAAGTAGTTGAGGAAGACAGGGATGTCATGGAGTGGTGACTGTGGCCCACCTCCATAGAATCCTGGGTGGAGGAGCTGTTTGTTGGAGAATTGTAGACTCTCGGCCTGGTCCGGCTGCCCAAGGCTTGCTGTCCATGGTGGTGGTGGTGGTGGTGGTGATGGTGGTGGTGGTGGGAGCTGTTGCCGTGGTGATGGTGTAATGCGTTCTGTTGCTGAGGGTTGACGTGGAAGGTGGTTTCTTGAACCGGGTGGTTCTCGACGGTCACCTGGCTCGGAGCTTCGGTGGCCGTCCAACCGATGGGAGGAGGAAACTGCTGCCGGACCTGAGGGGGGAGGGAGCACAGGGAAACGCTCACTCACGGCTGCCAGCACGGCAGAGCACGGGACCGGAGAGCTGCGGGAAGAGCTCCGGGAAGGGCCTGGCTCTGGCCGGGCCCTCCTGAGCCGCGCGCCCGGCGGGGGCTCGGGCGAGGCGGGAGGCGGCGCGTGACCGCACTGCTGCACTGCCGAAAGGCTCAGCGAGCCCCGCGCCTGCACAACTGCTCTAGAAATGCAGGCAGGGACTTCAGCATAACTGCCAGTATTTTTCTACCTTGAACGATAAGTGAGAGATCAAGTTACTCCTATTTATGCCAATTTTTAAAACGATAACCGAGCCCCACACCTGCACAATTCCTCTAGAAATGCAGGCAGGTACTTAAGGATAATTTCCAGTACTTTTCTATCTTGAAGGATATATAAGAGATCAGGTTATTTGTATTTATGCCAATTTTTTTAATTATTCTTGAAAAACATATGAGAGATTAAGTTATTGGTATTTATGCCAGTTTTTAAAACATTAACCAAGCCATGCAGTTGTACAACTGTTCTAGAACTGCAGGCAGGTACTTAAGGATAACTTCCAGTATTTTTCTACCTTGAACAGTATGTGAGAGATCAAGTTATTCCTATTTATGCCAATTTTTCAAACGTTAACCAAGCCCTGCACCTGCACAATTGCTCTAGAACTGCAGGCAAGTACTTAAGGATAACTTCCTTCCAATATTTTTCTATCTTAATAATATATGAAAGATCAGGTTACTGGTATTTATGCCAATTTTTAAACTGTTCTTGAACAACACATGAGAGATTAAGTTATTGGTATTTATGCCAGTTTTTAAAACATTAACCAAGCCTTGCAGTTGTACAATTGTTCTAGAAATGCAGGCAGGTACTTAAGAATAACATCCTTCCAGTATTTTTCTACCTTGAACAGTATGTGAGAGATCAAGTTATTCCTATTTATGCAAATTTTTAAAATTATTCTTGAAAAACATATGAGAGATTAAGTTATTGGTATTTATGCCAGTTTTAAAAAATGTTAACCAAGCCTTGCAGTTGTACAACTGTTCTAGAACTGCAGGCAGGTACTTAAGAATAACTTCCAGTATTTTTCTACCTTGAACAGTATGTGAGAGATCAAGTTATTCCTATTTATGCCAATTTTTCAAACGTTAACCAAGCCCTGCACCTGCACAATTGCTCTAGAACTGCAGGCAAGTACTTAAGGATAACTTCCTTCCAATATTTTTCTATCTTAATAATATATGAAAGATCAGGTTACTGGTATTTATGCCAATTTTTAAACTGTTCTTGAACAACACATGAGAGATTAAGTTATTCATATTTATGCCAGCTTTAAAAAATGTTAACCAAGCCTTGCAGTTGTACAATTGTTCTAGAAATGCAGGCAGGTACTTCAGAATAATTTCCAATATTTTTCTATCTTGGATGATACATAAGAGATCAGGTTATTTGTATTTATGCCAATTTTTTAACTGTTCTTGAAAATCTTATGAGAGATGAAGTTATTCATATTTATGCCAATTTTTAAACCGTTAATCAAGCCTTGCAGTTGTACAATTGTTCTAGAAATGCAGGCAGGTACTTAAGAATAATTTCCAATGTTTTTCTATCTTGAACGATATATGAGAGATCAGGTTAATCATATTTATGCCATTTTTTAAAATATTAACCAAGCCTTGTAGTTGCACAACTGTTCTAGAAATAATTTCCAATATTTTTCTATCTTGGGTGATATATGAAAGATCAGGTTATTGGTATTTATGCCAGTTTTTAAAAATGTTCACCAAGCCTTGCAGTTGCACAATTGTTTTAGAAATGTGGGCACGTACTTAAGAATAATTTCCAATACTTTTCTATATATACCTTAAGAAAAATGAATGCACATCCTGGATGTCATTTTCAAACAGTTAAAGGAAGTCTGATAAGTGACTTTGCTGTCAAAATTATAGGAGCAGCTTAAAATTAAGAGTAATAATTACAACACTTGTGCAAATCTTAGAAAATAAAGCCCTGACTGACCTCTGGCTGAGGAACCCAGAGACATTAAGCAAAGCAAACAAAGTCAAAACGTTGTAACTCATACCTTGAGAAAGGTGCCAAGAGCATTAGAGCAACCTCAGGAACAAGGCAGCTGATTAAAGGCTACGAAAAGAGCAAGGCCTATCTGCCCACCAATTAATTACTTCTCTCCACGGGGGAGGAACTTCCAAGTTGGATCTGCTCTGCTCTACCAAGGAGTTCAGCATTACCTGGGGGCTGTGTGTTTCACAGTCCATAGCTTGAACAGCAGCAGTGAAGTGCCCGCCGCTGTGTCGATGCTGGTGTGTGGGGTCCGACCGCGCCCTTCCGCTGTTGCTCGTGCCAGAAGATCCACCTGGAAAACCCCAACACGCCTCAGTAACTAAAGGGACACGGGGTTTTACAGCTGGGGAACAAAGGCAGCGTGGAGATTTAGAAAAGGTGCTTCGAGGGAGGAGTGTAAGATCGATGTTAAGCACTCACAGTTTTGCTCATCTAGTTGGCTTTTTTTGGGGGGGGGTTTCTGTTTATCTGTTCCAGCTGATTAAAATAATCGTTTAGTGATCATGACTGATATTTTTTGACAGTATGGAAAAAAAAACAAAAAACATTTCACAGAATGATGGAATATTCTGAGTTGGAAAGGACCCACAAGGATTCTCCAGTCCAACTGCAGCCCAGCAATCCCACCCTGGGCATCCCCTGGCAGCGCTGTCCTGGAGCTCTGCCAGCCTCAGGGCCGTGCCCATTCCCTGGGGAGCCCGTTCAGTGCCCAACACCAGGAAGCAGAATTTTATCATCACCTGGTTCATGACCAAAACCCACCTGAGCTTGAAGATGTACTAGAGGTGGTTCCTGAAGACTGTGACTGCTCCATGGCAGGACTCGTGGACACGCTGTTACTCGTGTTGGTACCTTCGTCCGCCGTTTTCTTGAAGAAACTGTGCTGCAGGGCGTAGTAGGGCTGGATTCGTGTCTTGGGGTCGTAGTCAAGCATCCTTAAGATGAGGTCTTTGAACTTCAAGTAGTCAGCTACAGTATGACCTGACTCCCCAGCACGGCGCCCACCCGGCCCTCCTGTCTCAACTCCCAGGATATTGTGGAGTTTGCGAGTTCCCGGTGGTTTGTATTCCTGTGGGGAGGGAGGAAGGGCTTGGAGTCAGTGTGTGAAGTCTTGGGGGTGTGCAAAGATTCTTTATCAAAAGTCAGATCAAATCAGGAAACTATTCAACGTGGCAGGAAATTGGCGAGACAGAACGAAATAAACAACCAAGCTGCTTTTTCAACGAGACGATGAAAAACAAAGTAACAGCTCACCATTTTATATATTTTATATTTTATATACAAATTTTATATTTATATAAAATTTTATTATTTATATAGGTATATATTATTATCCTAATTGTTTTACCTACCCTTTTTCCATCTTTGGTCTTCTTCAAGTTCCAAGTGCTATCTGGCAACTTCTCAAAGAACTTTCTTGCTTTGGGTGCTTGGTCGAGGATGTGGGTTGGTGGTATCCCCAAAACTTCCACTATTTTATTCATCTGATCCACCTGTCCCAAATAAAATGGGTTTGTGAAGGACAAGTGACAGCCAGCCCAGCTGTGGCACAAATGTCAGTTACCCACACAAGTTCTAAGTTAATTAATGTTAAGAAAAACTTAATATGGACAAAACAAATTAAAGAGCAAAAGGGAGATGGAGCAAGTTATGAACAGGTAATTTTGTGTCCTGCCAAAAGTCATGCTATCCACAGTTAATCCTTTCAGAATTACCAGACTCCCCTAATTTATGCATTCCGACTAAACAGATGAAAATCACCATGGGAATTAACAAGAAAAACACCCCCAATTCCCGGTGCCTAACTCACCTCATTTGCCCCACTAAAGAGAGGCTCTCCAGTGTGCATCTCGACTAAAATACACCCAAGGGACCACATATCAATTGCAAGGTCGTAAGGCATTCCCAGTAGCACCTCTGGTGATCGATAAAAACGACTCTGGATATATTGGTATATCTGCAATGAAAGCATCTCCAAGTTACAATCACACACAGCATGCAAAGGGAAAGAAAAGTCCAGCACAACTGCCAGGAAATCCCATTTTGGTGCAGGGAAAGATGAGGTATTGGGAATAATAAAATCTAAACATTCATTACAGTAATAGAAGTATCTAATTATTCATTTTTAGGAAAATATTATGCTCATTAAAAAAAAAAGCAGGAAGTTCAGCTTGAGTCGTGTCATGTTTTTGTAACTGTGATTCTTAACATTTCGAAATGATCTTATTATTGATAAAGAATGGACTTGGATAAATAACTCAGATGTCATTTCACCTCCTGGTGTCTTCCTTCAGCCCTTCCTTTTTAATTTATAGCAGAAAGTTCATTTATTAATCGGAATCTCTGTCTCATTGCTGCTTTCAATACAATATTCCATATTCTGATCCACTGTTCCTGAATTTATTCTGGGAAAAAGCAAAGGGGTGCTACTGGCCAGTGCCAACTCCTCAAGAGGAGGTGAAGTTAATCCATGAATTCCTGAACTCTTTTCCTAAAGATCCAATCTGCAGTGTCACTAATCATAAACAGGGGACGTGCTAAGGGAATGCTCATGGAAAGAGGAATATAGATGGAATAAGATAATAATAAAGAAGTATTTTATTTTATTTATTTACTGATTTTTTTTTTTTTGTTTCATTTATTAGCACTGCAGATTCCTACAACCAAGTGCTGACACGGCACCAAAACACAGCCAAGGAGAAATAATAAAACATGGAAAATGTATCATATGGTAAATTTTTATCTACTGGAGCATTAAAGGAAGTGGTGGATTGTTAAATTGCTCAAAAGAAGGTGTGAATGTGACACTTTTGGACTTGGTTTAGTGCTGAACGTGGCAGTGCTGCTTCATGGTTAAAGATCTTTTCCCACCTTGACATTCAAGGGTTCTGACACCCACATTTAAAGCTCTGGCAAGAGCACCAATCTGAAACTGACTTACTGTTTCAAAACCATCCTGAATGAAGTTCCAAGGACTTCAAAACCCCCCCCGCGTTTCTCAGCGAACTTTTCGCCCATTTCCCACCCGCCCCCTCTCCAAACTCACCCTCTGCCCGAGCTGACACGAACTGCCGAAATCCACGATCTTGATGGCGCTCCTTTTGGGGTTGCAGAGCAGGATGTTCTCCGGTTTTAGGTCACAGTGAATGATGCTGAGCTCGGGGGTGGCCAGGAAGAGCAGGGCCGTGCACATCTGCTGCGCGAACTTGCGCGTCAGGTTGAGGGACACGCCGCGGAAGTTGGTGTTCCTCAGCAGGTCGTACAGGTTGTAGGAGAGCATCTCAAACACCAAGCACAGGTGGTTCCTGAACATGAAGTGACGCTTCAAATGCACTGGGAAAAAAAGGGGAGATATCATTAATACACAGGGAGGATTAATTAGGGGTTCTTTACGACGCGGCGTGGAAGGAAGGAGGACCGCCAAGAAAAGAACGGAGCGGTGTTTCTCCTTCCCAATTCTGTGGTATTTACAAAATATTTCTGCCATGCTTGGAGGACAAGAGGACGTTTTCACATCCTCAGGTGCACCTCGGTAAAAATGGAAAATCTGGTGAAATCCTTTTAATACTTTAATCAAGGTGTAGGAAGCTGAGCGCTGAGTAAAAGAAGAGCATCGTGGTTTTTCCTGGTCCTGTGTTATTTACAAAATATTTCTGCCATCCTTCGAGTACAAGAGGACATTTTCACATCCTCAGGTGCACCTCGGTAAAAATGGAAAATCTGGTGAAATCCTTTTAATACTTTAATCAAGGTGTAGGAAGCTGAGCGCTGAGTAAAAGAAGAGCATCGTGGTTTTTCCTGGTCCTGTGTTATTTACAAAACATCCTTGCCATGCCTAGGGTACAGAGGGACATTTTACACATCCTTGGGTGCAAAAACTTGTGGAACTTTTTAAATACTTTAGTCAATGTGTAGGAAGCCGAGCGCTGGGTAAAAGAGGAGCGCCGGTTCTCTGTTATTTACAAAATATTTCTGCCATCCTTGGAGTACCAGAGGACATTTTCACATCCTCAGGTGCACCTCAGTAAAGCTGAATTAACCAAGCAGTTGTGAAGGGATGTATTATCACAACAAGTTATCATTCCCTTACATTTACAGAGGAAATATTTAATTGTGAGAATAATTTAAAATATACAATGACATCACCACAAATTATAAGCTGATTACTCTGATTACTTCAATTAATAAAACTGATCAATACCCCCAAGGAATTGTATTAATTTCCTTCAGGCACAGTCTTAGTTTATGAAATAAACCAATCCAAGCTTTTTTTCCTATTAAATAAGTGGAATATTTGTCACATTCCTCTGTTCAGAAGCCATCACGGTTTGCCACTGTGAAACCTTCAGGTTGCCACAAGAAAATTGAAATAGGAAAAACATTTCTGAGAAAAAGCATCATACTGTGTATTTCTGATATAATATAATCTTGAATATGAGCACCATGAGAATTCAGGCTTTTAATTAAGGTGGATTTTTGGTTGGCCCTGTGTCCATGGATTTGTTTTTTCCATTATTCCAGAGCAGTTTCTTCTGTGTCCCTTAACACTCACCTGAGATGGCACATTCTGCTCCCACCCTGATGCCATTCCCTGCCACACATCCTTCTCCAAATTCCCATTCTCCTCACCTTTGGAATTCTCCTCCCACCATCCCATCTCCTGCTGGGTTTCCTACACTTGATTCCAACTCCTCCCCACACTTCCTGAGCTCACTGGATCCACCGGCTTGGCAGGAGCCACCAAATATCATCACAGATATTCCAAACCTAGATTTGCAAAGCAGCTGAAAGCAGCCTAAGCTCTACAGCGAGATCGAAACCATTCATGATCAAATAAAAGGGAGGAGGAATTCATGCAGTACCTATGTAGTACTTCATCTCAGTGTCATGTTTGTTCATCAGCTCGAGCAGTCTCACTTCAATCTGGGCCTGGTTTAGGAAAGCCTTCTTGTTTTTGATGATTTTGATGGCCACCCACTCCTGCTCCACTCGGTCATAAGCCTTCACAACCTGCAAGAGAAGCCAAATCCATCAGGAAAAATCCAATTTTCAAAACCCAAATTCCCTTTCTCACCTTTCTGAATTCAGAATTCTCCTTTTTAATTTTATTTCTTCTGATGGATGATACAACAATAAAGCTACAGCTGATTTGGTGACGTTTACTGCAGTGATGTCACTTTATATGCAAATAAAACTAACTAAACCAACACTCTAAAAGGACTGGTAAATCTGAGAAAAACTAAAAACAACAAAATAAAAGCTCCATCCTCCTTCCATCCTTGGCTAAAGCTGCAGCCAGTCCAAACAAATGCTGCTAATGACATTTATAAGAGGTAAGATCCAGCACTAATTACTGTTTTAATTTAAAAACCCCAATTCCGACTAAAAACCTAACTCAAACTAAAAACCTAACTCAAGTTAAAAATGTCAACAAGATGGCAAAAGGTGTAGGATTTCTCACTGCAAAATGCAACACACACTGAAACATAATTAAATGTTTTCTGTAGTAATGTGAAACAGCACAAAATAAGAGTGTCTGAACACGCACTCACGATAACAGGAGTGGGGAAAAAAAAACCAAAGAGTTTCAATTTCAAAATAGAGCAGCAATAGCACTTCAAATGAAATCCAAGTGTGATCCACAGCAGTTCTATAAATACATCAGGAGCCATCACCTGTCCAAAGGATCCTTTGCCTATTAAAGAGTCGATTTCATAGCGGTCCATCCACTTCTCCCCATTTTTCACGATGTAGTCGTAGTTGTCATCATCATAACCATCGTTGTAAACTTTCCTCTCCTTTTTGTGACTGGAATCATCTCCCTGGCCCTGCTGATGCCGCCGTTTTTTTTTTGCATAGTAAACCTGGAGGGAAAAAAAGAGCTGCCTTAAGAGCCCTGCTTAGAACAGCAGCTCAAGAAAGAGGAAAATCAACTTTTATTAAGCATCCCGTGGTTTTAAAGTGCAACTTCTACAAGTGGCAAGCCAAGCAATCCTCTCCTCCGATTGCTGTGCTTGAAGTCAGGTCGTTATTCCAAAGGAAAGTCTTGAATAATTGAAGAACTGGGAAAGCAGAGCTGAAGAAATGTACTGACACTAATAAATAATAGTAATGACACTGATAAATGTATTAACACTAATTAAATAATAACGATAATAACACTGATAAATGTAGTAACACTGATTTCTGGAGTTCTCAAGTACCAAAGGAACAGAAACATCCCAGCACACTGTGCACACAGTAAAATTCAAAACGCTAACTAGCCTGGAAACAGGAATTACCACTTGATCTTTCCATAAGACTGGGAAAGAATTCCAAGGAAGTCATGAAACACCATAAAAATCCCTTCCCATTCCTTTCAAGTTTGAAATTAACTGATGCTTTCCTGTATTAACCAGAACAACTTTACACTTTTCATTTGCCAATAATATTTAATTCAATAATTTAGGGAAAAATCTTCAGCATTTTCCTTAAAAGCTCTTAGAAACATTAATAAAGTTTTACTGAGCTCAAAGCGTGCTTGTGCCACTCGTGTCTCCTTGTCCTGCAAGCTCAACATTTGTTTATAAAACAACAGAAAATAAATCTCAGCATAAAAGATTTCCTGTGTGCTGGACAGAAAGCAGGACCATGACAGCCATGACTTCAAACAAGATGTGAACAACTGAGAGAAAACTCGATTTTTTTGGATCTCTTGATGAGATTATTTGTAGAAAATCCATTTAAATCGTGCATTGTGACAAATAAAGCCATTAAAGACAGCTGCAGCCATTACCTCATTAATATGCTTGTATGTTTTAATCAAATCTACGGAGAGTTTCCTCAATGGAGCAGTGGCTGGATCACGAAAAGTTTGGGGCATCCGCCTCTGGAATGGGAACATGGCAGAAATTAGAACAAAAATAGGAATTTAATGGTATAGTTACCACATCAAATTGTGAAATTCCTCAGAGAAATGAGCTATTCAAATGCAACAGTTTTTTGGGTTTTTTTTAACTGACAGGAAAAAAAACCCCACACTCAGTTTAGTTACCTTTCCACATATCAATAATTTTTAAGAGATTAAAACTTTTTCAAACAGGAGTAAATTCCAAGATTCCTACCTCTCCTCCCCCTACACCCAAGAGGTTTAATCAGAATCTCCTCTGACAACAAATCAGAATCTCCTCCTCCACCACTCCTCCCCCTCAGGACTGACACGTGAACCCTCCATATTTCAGCTACAGCTCCAAAGGAACTTCCCGGGAGCTGCTGGAGAACTGGAGCTCACCACATCCAACTGCACTCAGCTCCACAGAAAAACAAAATCCAGGACTACCGAGAGACAAACCAACTTCCAAAGGCTGTGTCCACCCTGCTCTGGCAATTCTGTCCCACCCAGCCCAGGTGTGATGGGGCATTTGGAGAGTGGCCAATGCCTCCATCCCAGAGCACGGGTGGGTTTGGGATAGCCCAGGGAGGAGACCCCAGAGCCTCTCTGGGCTCTGCTCAGGGCCGGGCACTGCCCAGGGCAGAAGTTGTGCCTCCTGTGCAGGGGAATTGCTGGGCTCAGCCCCTGCCCGTGGCTCTGGAGCCATTGCTGGGCCTGGAGCAGAGCCTGGGCCCTGCTGGGACCCTCCCTGCACACAGGGACACACAGACAGGGACACCCAGGGTCACACAGGGACAGACAGACAGGGACAGACAGGGACACACAGGGACAGACAGACAGGGACAGACAGACAGGGACAGACAGGGACACCCAGGGCTGAGGGCCCCTCTCAGCTGGGGCTCCTCTCCAGGCTGAGCAGCCCCAGCTCCCTCAGCCTCTCCTGGGCAGGGAGATGCTCCCGGCCCTTCCTCAGCTCCAGGAGCTCCTGTCCCTGCTGTGCTGAGGAGCCAGAGCTGCACACAGCAGCCAGAGGTGGCTCCAGGCTGGGCCCAGGGGCAGGATCAGCCCTGCCCTGCTGGGAATGCTCACCCCGGTGCCCCCAGGACACCACTGGCCTCGCTGGCCCAGGACACTCTGCTGGCTCAGGGACAGCTCGGTGTCCCCAGGTCCTTCCCCAGCAGGTCACCCCATGGCTGTGCTGCTCTCTGGGGTTGTTCCACTCCAGGTGCAGGACAGAAAACCTCAGGGTGAGTTTCGGCAATGCCACTGGAGGGAAGTGTGTTCCACGTCTGTTTTCCACCAGTTCTACTGAACTAATACATGAGTTATTCAATGGAGGTGCCCAGATGTGGCACTCAGAGCTCTGGGTGGGGACAAGGTGGGCATCAGGCACAGCTGGGACTCATCTTGGAGATCTTTCCCTAAATGATCCTGGAATTCTGTGATATGAACTTGAAAAAGCAGAAATCACCTTCTGTGACTGAAGAGAGTTTGCCATTACCCAAGTCTACCCACTCTTCTACTTTTTACAGGATTAATTTAATACTTATAATGGTTGCTGTACAAATAGGTCTTTTTTTTTTCTCTCTCCCTCAATGACAAAATAAAAAGCATAACATCAGAGTGACCCAAAAAAGGTTTCACAGAAAGAAGTTATAGAGAGTTTGTGCTTCTGAAACTGGACCTGTAGTGAGGTACCCGAGGGACCACCCTAGGAAGCAAAACTCATTCTCCTCCTGTGTGGGCAAGGGGAAAAGACATTAATTCTCTTTTATTACAAGTACAAGCACTTTGTAAACATCAGGAAACTGTTTGAAAGTTTCCTAAACAAACTATCAGACATTTACAAAACATTCTTGTTTCTTCCTTTCATCTGGCAAACAAATGTGGCCCATGAAATAAACCCCATCTAAAAAGGACCTGTTTGTTCTCTCCCACAGCACTGAGCAGCAGCAAGTCCTGATCCAGTTGTCATCGTTAAAGCATCTTCAAATGCAAATATTTCCTTCAAATTCCTTAATTCTGACTGAAAGAAGGTACTGGAATATGGGAACACTGGTGGGTTTTGCTGGTGAAAGAAACCAGGATGAGGCAGAGAAGTATGAGGAATATTGGCAGGGTCCAGCTCTGTCTTGGGCTGGATGACCAGCACAGGGATTGGATTTTTGAGGGGAAAGTCTCAGTGTGGAAGAATTCTATAGTTCAGGGCAACTGTTCCCACAAAAAAAGGGTTCTAATTTGGAAAGGGAGTTTGTAAGACAAGTCTTCCTGTTTATTTTCTAATCTATAAGTCAATTTTGCTTGCTTACTTCGAAAACAAAGATCTAATTTCCACTCTGAAATAAACAGCCTGGTGAAAAAAAAAAAGAAATTATCTGATTTATCACCATCCAAAAATTGTAAATAATTTAAATTCTGCAAGCTACTACAGCCAGATCCTTATTTAAAAATTGTGCATTCTGACAGTCACATATTTCTGAGCACACTGTTGAACCTCTATGAACTTTTCCACAGTTTCTATTTTTGCTCCCCAAGATTGGATTTTTTTCCCTGTATTTTTATACTGTGAAATTTGTAATATTCCCTTATTTTTTTCCAAGAGAGGTTCTTTCTTCTTGATGATGGAAGAGCATGGAATGAAGTAATTATTTATTTTATACAACAACACTCTGCAGTCTTTTATTGTTGGGGGAGAGAAGAGAAGAGAAGAGAAGAGAAGAGAAGAGAAGAGAAGAGAAGAGAAGAGAAGAGAAGAGAAGAAGAGAAGGAAAATTCCCATTTTACAAGCTTCAGTCTCTATCTGGTGGCCAGACAGCAACACTGCAAGCTCAGATCTCCCTAAAACCAGGAGACAAATGGAAGAGATGTTGCATCTCAGGTCTGAGAGACAAGAAACCACTTTAACTACAGTCATAAATTGCAATTAAATAGTAAGGAAATATCCACAAAAAGGGCCCATTTACGTGTCCTCAACACATCAGTGACAAAGCACATTTTATGGGAACTGTGACTTTTAACTCAGGTGTGCTGTTTGAGCTCCCAGCCTTTGGGGATGGAACACAAAACAAATTTCTCTCTTTATGGACATTTTCTTTTTTGTCCAAACAGATGGCATTGTTCCCTTTAAAATTCTTTTTATTTTGATTATGGAGAATCCTGAGCTTTTTATGGGCTGCTTTAATTCAGATTTTTAAAAATTTTTTTTTTTTAAGAAAGATCCACCATCATCCACATTCATTAAAAGAAGAAAGAAAAAAAAAAAAGATAAAATTCAGCTTGCACACAGCACGTGTTCCACTTCACAAACAGAATAAATAACGAAGATTTCATTGTGTCGGGGCAACTTCTAGCAAGAATTCCAAGTGGAATTGTTTAATTGACCCACTGATGACAGAGACTGCTGAAGTGAAACCATCATTAATAATGTGGATCAGGTAATGGGAATATCTGAATTAAAGATTTTAAACCTGTGCTGCAGCATGAACTTGGCAATGATCTTGATGTGATCAATAAAAATCTCTGGCCAAGATCTGGTCAGTGAAAGCTCGAATTACGCAGAGTGACCTTAGAGAAACAGAGATAGGAAGGTGTTTAACAGCCAGCCTGACCTTCCCATCCCAGGTATTTCATGGAAGCTGAACTGCTGGAATTTCTCACCAAAATCTCACCTCAGCTCCTTTATCAGATAAATCCATTTTCTAATAATTTTGTCATTAAATGAAGAGACTCAAGGAAACTGTGACAGCTGTGACAACTTTTAAGCTCTTATCTTTTATTCTCATCAGGCTGTGCTGAACTCACAGGACGGAACCAGTTAAAACTGGACAGTGAAATATTGATTTATTACTACTTCAGGAGAAAGATCCCAGAGATCCCAACTTCTCTGTTCACTCTGGACCATGTGCTCCCACACTTCCCTGAAACTGGAACACTCAGCAGCCACAGCCAAGAGCAGGACCCCGTCCTGCCAGCACTATTTGGGAAATAAAAGCCTTAAAAAATTACTCCTGAAGGGGAAAAACCCCTAAAAGACAGAGCTGGGCGTTTTTAACTGTAATTTAAAACCTCATAAGTAAGTGAAAAACAAAAACAATCTTGCTGGTCTTGGAGCATCTTCCTAGAATTCTTTGATCCTTGTCAGTGATAGGTTGGGGGACCACAGCCAGGAAGCAGTAAGTGCAAGAAAAAAATCATGCAAATAATCTTTTAAGAGCAACTTATATGTAATCATTTCTATTACTTACATGTAATATAAATACATCTATTTGATATCATTTTAATATAAATTGTTGTTACTGTTCCCTAACCTTTAATCTGCCCTGGGAACGATTCCCCAAATAGCAGAATATGACCTGCAAGCCACTACAACCCCAAACCCAAGCAGGACAGAGCAGGAATAAAAGCAATAAATTCACATTTAAGACCTGGCTTCCCTTTCTCTGGGTACGAATTAAAACCATGCCAGGAACCTGAAGCAGACACTCCATTAAAACGGAGGAGCCAGTCTGCAGCAAAGCCACGAAAATCACCCGCGAGAGCATCCTCAGGTGATTCCTGAGGCTGCGGGAGTTTGTGGCCAGGCTGGGATTGTTGGGAGAGGAGCTCTGCCGGAGCAGCACCGCGGCGCTGCCGCCAGCAGAGGGGGGCTGGAGCTCGGGAAAGGCTCCGCCGGAATCCCGGCAGCGCTGAGCTGGGAAAATCCCCATTTCCCGGTTTCCCCATTTCCCAGTTTTCTGATTTCCTAGTTTCTCAGTTCCCCATTTCCTAGTTTCCACATTTCCAAATTTCCTAATTTCCTGACTTCCCAGTTTCCAAATGTCATAGTTTCCCAGTTTCCCACTTTTCCTATTTCCCATTCCCCATTTCCCCATTCCCAGTTTCCCATTTCCCAGTTTTCCATTTCCCAGTTTCCCATTCCCCATTTCCCACTCCCCATTTCTCATTCCCCATTCCCCATTTCCCATTTCCCACTCCCTATTCCCCATTTCCTATTTCCCATTTCCTATTCCTGTTTCCCCACTCCCCATTCNTATTTCCCATTTCCTATTCCTGTTTCCCCACTCCCCATTCCCCGATTCCCGTTTCCCATTCCCAATTCCCCATTTCCCCATTCCCAGTTTCCCATTTCCCAGTTTCACATTCCACATTTCCCACTCCCCATTTCCCATTTCCCCATTTTCCAGTTTCCAATTTCCCAGTTTCCCATTTCCCAGTTTCACATTC
>VWZN01019084.1:118357-133185 GCA_013396955.1 Regulus satrapa
CATCCCCATTCCCCGAGCCCTGTCCCCCTCAATCCTCCGTGGAACAGCCCCAGGCAGCCCCCGCCCGGTGCCCGTCAGCTGCTGGGTGCCCCCAGCCCACGGGGCCCTTCAGGCACCGCACGGGGTGGGCGCCCTGAGCACGGCACCTGGGGGCACCCTAGGAGGGTTTTTAGGGCACCCAACGAGTTACTTTTAGGGCACCCAAAGAATTTCTAGGGCCCCCACAGTTTACTTTTAGGGTACTCAAAGAAGTCCCTTTTAGGGCACCCAATCAGATTATTTTTAGGGCACCCAAACAGTTGACTTTTAGGGTCCCCAAATGAGGTATTTTGGCACACACGAGTTATTTTTAGGGCACCCAAAGGGGTAACTTTTAGGGTACCTAAAGGAGTTACTTTTAGGGCACCCAATGAGATTATTTTAGGGTGCCCAAGCAGGTTTGTTTTAGGGCATCCAAAGGAGTCACTTTTAGGGCACACTAAGAAGCTGCTTTCAGGGCACCCAATTAGGTTACTTTCGGGGCACCCTGGCAGTTTACTTTTAGGGCACCCAATCAGATTATTTTAGGGCACCCAAGCAGTCACTTTTAGGCTGTGCACAGCTGTGGCACTGTCCCCGTGCTCCAGGCTGCTGATGGTAGGAAATTCCAGGCAACTGAAGCTCCTAGACCCAATCCTTGTCTGAATGGATGGGAACCACTGCATTGGAAGGAGTCAACCCTGAAGGATCCAACTTCCTGAATCTGCCTGAAATCCCCTTTTTCCTGCTTCTGTTCTTATGGATATGTTAAGATCAAACTCTGAGACCACAGAGAGTTTGCCATTATAAAAGGCTCGTCTGCGTTAGAAGCCCTACAAGGAGAGGAGAGAGAGAACAAGATTCCACCAGAGGAATGAACCAACTCCTAGAGATGGTTCCAGAAATGTTCTCTGCGAGGTTCCTTTCCAGAAGTGAGGTTTACAGGATAGAACTGCTTTAATCGAGGGCGGAGAGAAACAAGTGGCAGCGTATTCATGGCAGTATCTTGAATAAAAAGGATTCCTGTAGGAATGCAGGGATCAGTGGGACACAAACCCCCAGGTGTTAGCAGATCACATCTGGAGAGAAAAGCACAAAGCCTTCAAGGTTTTTATAAGAAAAAAAAAGTTATTTTCTAATCAAGATGAAGAAGACGAACCAGAGCTGCAAACGGGCAACCCAAAAGAAAGAACAAGGAATTTATTCTGCAGAGAGACCAGGTCCAGAGCAGATGATCTGAGCCACCAGCAGGAAGATCTCAGCTGGATCTGGCCGTGCAGATAAAATCAGAAGTGCAGTGCAAAGACAAAAAGCCTTTGAGAATTCCCCCACCCAGAGGCTCACACAGAACCTCCACTCCAAGCAGGAGCCTGGTGAGGAGAAAGAACTTTTGGCGGGACTGGGTGACGGGAGAAGCACAAGGCAAGGAGTCAGAAGACTTCAGAAAGTTGGCCACCATCAAAGCCAAGAACAGAGATTCTATAAAACTGTGGTGGTGGTGCAAGGACAGCTTGATTGCCACAGTCAAGGTGGCCAGCTGATCATTTCCTCACGTGGATCACATTCATACAACCTCAAATCCCTCGAGTCTCTTTCTAAAGTGCCTTGAAAGGACTCAGGTGCAATTTCTCTTGACTGACCAGCCTCATTGCAGATGTTCTGGGAGACATTTAACCTAAAAAAAATCCTCACATAAAACGCTTTTGTAGATCCTCAAGCTGAATATTATTATGTAGGAGATTTCCTCTTCCTCCTGGTTGGCCCTCAGGAAAGGAAACCCATCCTTGGCCAGCTCCACTTGCTTTGCTCCAGTCCCTGGAGGGGCACCCAGCATCCTGCCCGTTCTCCTCCCCTCTAATCCTTCCCTCCTCCTGCACAAATTGTCTTCCCACAGCACCAGAGCATCTCTTGATGGTTCTGGAGACTTTTCTGCCGAAAACATGACGAGCAGCAAGCACACTTCATCTGCCTCCCCTTTAGTGAAACATTCCTCATCAGGCTGCACCAAATTTTCAAGTTCTGACTTACAGGTTTTGTCAGAACCCATCTGCCCTTAAGTCTCTGCAACTTTTTAACCATCAGAATTCCCATTTATCCAGAGGAACAGCAGCTCTTGTGGCTCCTGGCACTCTTAGTGAGCTCTTTCAGTAGTGCTACCTACTCAAATAAAATATATTTTGTGCCAACTTCTGTATTCCAAATATACCAACCAGAGACTCTGCATTGCAGAACAGTCCATCAGGATTGGTAATAAAGCAATCAGATGCTAACAAACAGCACAAAAATGTAAAAAATCGTTATTATTTTAAAAAGAGCTTTTCACAGATCTCCACTTGGCCAATTTTTCTCTCCCCTTTAAAAAAAAATTAAAATGTTTCAAGTAGAATAATCATCATAAATATTCCAGAAGTTTAGGAAGAACTTCGAAAACTTTTTTTGAAATTAGAGTATACACACACACACACACACACACACACACACATATAAATATTTTTATATATACTGTTGTATATTAACTCTATCCTTAAAGAGTTGGGAGTTAATTAGAAAAAAAAAAAACCAACAATGAAATAATTGAAATACCCTAAAATATAAAATAAAAATACTAATAAAAAACTTTTTAAAAACTATTTTTAAAAGTTTTTAAAAAGCTAAAAGAATAAAAAACTAAAAGCTTAAAAAAAAATTAAAATAATAAATGCCCTGATCCTGTATTTGATGGTTGTATCATACAACATGATGGGATAGAATGGATGTTTTAAAAGTGTTTAGAGTGACAGAACATGGGGGGAATGACCTTAAACTGAAGGAAGACAGGGTTAAGGGGATATTAGGAAGGAATTGTTCCCTGGCAGGGTGGGCAGGGCTGGGCTGGAATTGCCAGAGCAGCTGTGGCTGCCCCTGGATCCCTGGCAGCACCCAAGGCCAGGCTGGAGCCTGGGGCTGGGATCAGCCCGGCACAGCGGGATGACATTGGATCTTTAAAAATCCCTTCCCACCCCGATGATTCCCCAACTCCCTCCCCGTTGCAAGCTGCAGCAGTACCTGGTTTGTCAGTGGCAGTGGCTGCTCGAGCTGCTCAGCGTAGGATAAGGCCGAGACCTGCTGGTCACTGATGTTCTGCTGCCGCCGGTCACTGTACTGCTGATGCGAATGGGACATCTGTCCAGCCATCTGAAGGCCAGCAGCATGGAATGAAAACGATGGTGCAAGCCGAACAGATGAAGGTTTGCATGCTGAAGTCTCTCCTCCTGCAAAGATGAGGGGCAGGGTTAAGAGGATTGATCACGGGAGATCAGGAGATTGAGAAGGAGCCCAGAAACGTCCTCAGGGAAACGGGGCTGGACAGGGAATTCTCCCAAGGACAAGGGGGAACGGTCTTCAGCTGAGACAGGGAAGGGCTGGGTGGGATGTTGGGATCCAGGAATTGTGCCTGGCTGGAATTGCCAGAGCAGCTGTGGCTGCCCCTGGATCCCTGGCAGTGCCCGAGGCCGGGCAGGAGCAGCGTGGTTGGGTGGAAGGTGTCCCTGAGGATCAGAATTCCATCTTTAAAGGTCCCTTCCAACATAAACCGTTCTGGGACTCTGATCCTGAGCACCCCTTTTCTCACATCTCCACCTGGGTGCCATAACTCGGTCAGAATTTGACAGGAGTTATTCCAAACACACACATTTGGTGTGTGGATTCCACAAAAACCAGAAGAACGCATGAGTTCTGCCATTCAGGGCTGCTCCCTGCAGCTTTCTGGACTGACTGTACCAAAGGAAAATCCGGTGTCCAGCCTCAGCAGCTCATCTGTGTTTGGGGACAAGGTTTAGGGGTGATAATGGTGGGGCTGGCATGATCCCAAAGGGCTTTTCCAACCCTGGAGATTCTGTGAATCCCTGATTCCCCGCCCTGTGTTTCTGACTCCCCTACAAAGTGCAGCAAACAAAGAGCAGTTGCAATCTGAGAGCAAAATTACCACTGAGGATTAAATTTAGAAAGAAGGTGTTAAACAGCCAAGCACCTGACCAGCAAAGGGAAATCCCCACTTCCTTTACAGTCCAAACCTTGCAAGAAAATACAAGCAGTAGAAAACAGTAGATGAGTACAGCCAAGATTTGGCTCTCTTAAAAATAACTCTGCCAGAAGAAAACTAAGATACTAGAATTGATATTGCACCATTGACTCAACACCTATCAGGGCAACAGAAGAAGTGCATGTGTGAAATCAAAGACTATTTTACACCGACTATATTAAAATATTAACCATTTTGAGTTAACATTGCACAGAAAATTACTTTTCACTCTTCTACAAAATGTCCGTTAAAAAACTGAGAATCGGAGTTAATCTTCCATCTCTACAGCTCGCTGGATTTAGTGAACATTTCCTTTCCAAGATTCACTGAACGCTCCTGTAAGAATGGCTGAACATATGTAAGACATCATCCAGTATCTCTACTTTTTGCTCTTTTAATTTCTGAGGTTCTGCTTAACCTGAAAAAAAAAATCATAATCTCACTTAGCAACATCATGGTGACTGAAGTAAAAGTCAAAACAATATTTAAATCAGAGAGTCAAAAATACCACTAATTCTGAAGTGTAGAGCCAGTTACTTTCAGAGGTTTCAATCTTGTATTTTCTTACCTCAGGCCATAGGTTTCCAATAGAGAGCTACCTGGCCAATTACATAACTTAATAAAAACAGATTTTCTTTTTTAAAATTCTGCTCCTTCCATATGGTCCTAAAAAAGCAGAAAGCTCAAATACGTAAACCCAAAAATTCTGGCACCGTGGGGGGGTTCTCATTTACTTCATAGGATCTTCTGACACTCCAAAAAATCACAACAAACCCGAGGATAAACTGAGTCATACACTACATACATTGAAAATAAAGTAAAAAAGAAAGTAAAAGAGTGTTGAAAATATCATTATCCCTCAAAACAACAGTTGTGAATTTGATGTTTTGGTAGGCCCTCTCCTCCCAAGTCCACCTGCATCCAAGCCCATGAATTTTAAATTTAGGAATTTACTGGTTTTCATTAACTAAGAGGTCCCTGCTGGCTCGGAGGACAGTCCCACATCAAATGTGACACCACGGATCCAAACTGCATCCAACAAGAACCTTCTTCAACCAGAAACATGGACAGGGCAAATCTGAGAGCAAGGGCCAAGGTGAGAGCCCGAGCAGGCTGGAATTGGCCAACTCCTCAGAGAAAAGCATTGGAGTCATCTCCAAACCTCGGCCTCACCCACATCAGCAAGCAGCAGCACCCATGGGGTCAGTTTGGGAGCTGCAAGGAGGAATTCCAGCTTCCCCAGCTGTCCAGGAAGGTCCCCGAGCTCCTCCCAGCCTTGGCCACCGACACAGAGGAGGCCCTGATGGAATCCCTGCCCTTGTCACATCCCAGACTCTGCTCCTGACACCTGCAGTCCCATCCCAGGACATCTCCTCCCCAGAGAGCACTCCTAGAAACACTCGGTGACACGTTGGGAAGAAAGGACTGGTTAGAATAGAAATCTTGACCTCCTTTAGTTTTAGGTCGAGGAGTCGCTCCAGAAATAGGGACATTTGTGCACAGCCATTAATTGAGGCTCACAGAGCCTCTCGTGGCTCTGAGATTGGTTTTTTTTTGGGCTCATCTGGAGAGCTCCAGACATCCCAAAAAAAAAAAAAAAATTAAATTAAAAATCAGGGATCTGCTGACCACCAGGGCAGGACTAAAATCCACACCCAGAACTTGCACAGGACAGAAATATGTGACAACAAGGTGTAGCCAGCCATCGGTTTTCCTTTCTAACCACTACGAGTTCAAGTGATCACACCTTGTAAAGCACCTTGGGAAGAACATGAAGGAAAAAAAAAAAAACAAACCCCAAACATATGTCAAGATCTCTAAGCGTGAAGTTCATTAAGGGAAAAGATTATGGATTTGGAGTGGGTAGAATTATCTTACAAATAGGCCTTACCTAATGTTAGTTGAGGGGAGGCATAAAAATACCCACCTTGATGTGTATTTGCACTCAAAAGAGGCTGACAGCTCAGAACCCTCTGAAAATAGACACGCTGCAAACATGGATTCCCTCCTAAAGGAGAAGGTTTATTTCTTCAAGCATCATCTCAACACAGTGGAAGAAGTTCAAGAATATATGTTATATTTATTTGGTGAGGATGGAAAAGACTTTTGTCATTCAAAATAGCTATGTTCTAAGTGGATTTTTTTTTTAATGGATGTTTTGGGGTCTTCCCGTCCTTGGAAGTGTCTGAGGCTGGGCTAGATGAGGCTCTGAGCAACCTGGGATAGTGGAATGGATTTCCATCCCATGGCAGGGATGGAAATGGATGATTTTCAGGTCCCTTTCTGCGATTTTATGATTTTTCTAAGCAACAAGGACATTATTAACCCCAGGCATAACAAATAGTTGAGGTTGTGATTACTGAGGATTCTATAAATGAACTACAATTGGTGCAATGTTGGAAAAGTTTGTGTCAATTTTTGCCCAGATTTTCAAGAACTCGGTGCAGATTCAAATTCCCACCTCATCCATTTGAGATCCTGTTATTCCCATTTTCACATCAGTCCACAGAATTCATTTAGACATTAAACCTCCTCCCAAAAAAAAGAAAAAAAAAGCATTTTTGGTGGTGAAACACATCCCTGGCCCTCTCCTTTTAGCTCCAGTAAGGCACAAACATTCACTGACTGACGGGGAAGAGCTGCAGGTGACTCAGTGATCCCCAGAGTGGATCATCAATCCAGAAAAAAATCAGGGGATTGGAGCCAAAGCCCAGCTGGCCACAGGACTGGGCAACCTCCAAGGGTCTCTTCCAGCCTCAACGTTTCCATATTTCTGTGTCACAAAAGTCAGCACAAAGTGAGATTTCTGTTTGGATCAGGAGTTGTTGGGAGTTGCTTCTCTGTGGGGTGGGACTGCACCTGAAAATCCCAACAGTAGTTCCAAGGTTTCTTTGCATTTCTGTCACCCAACTCGTTAAAGATCTACTTTGCTTCTCTCAAAGTATCTTTGTGACTCTCTTTGTCCCTCTGTCACACTTCTACCTAAGTGAGATTGAGGTGTATTCATAGTGAAAGATAAAAAAGGAGGCAAAGTCAGACAAAAAAAAAAAACCATTAGAGCATTAAAAAAGTGACATTTCCTTCACATGTCTTCCTACTTCTCACCTCCCAATTAAAAATCAGCCTCCAAAAACGACCACTGTGACAGTTTGGACCCTGTGAGCGATGCAAATCTGCCTTCAGGACTGACAAAAGCATCTCCCAAAGAGCAGCAGCAGCAGATCTTGGTTCCACGCCACGATAAAGAGTTCTCTTGCTGCTAACAGAACCCTTCCAACAGCCCCAAAAACAATTCCCTGCCTGCTGACGGTGGCGAGAGATGAAGCAGGTAAAAGCAGTGGAAGTCCCATCAGCGTTTATTTTGTATTTCTAGACGTTCAAATGCAGGAATTCCCCTTGGAAGTGTCCAAGGCCGTGCTGGGCAGGGCTTGGTGCAACCTGGCACAGTGGGAGGCGCAATGAAGACAATCCTTGATCTCAGGCTGAAGTGCAAAACTTCCCCTGCACAATTCCTCTGCCGTTCTCTTTTCCGCCTTTTCTTCCAACCTTTTCCCTCCTAAATCACTGCTTTGACTGGAAATGTTTTGAGCTCCTTTCCCCGCCTCTCCCCCCTATCCCAGCCTCCCCCTGCCCGTTTGGGTCACGCTCAGCCACGTGCAGATATTGCCTCTATTCCCTCTCAGGGACACGCTGGCAGCGAGTGAGAACCTGTCAGAAAACGCCGGCAGAGAATGCGAGTGTGAAGTGTCTGGTTCCCCACCAAGGGTGTTCTCCTTCCCACGCTCGGAGTTGGAGAGCTCGTGGGGCCACGGCGCGGTTCGTACTGCGCAGGACGGGCTCAGGCTTTCAATCTCGTGATTTCCGACCCCTGCTAAGCCACTACAGGTGAAGGCAAACACTTCTTGTTCCTTTTTTTGTGTGTTTAAATTAGTGATGTGAAAGCAGCCCGATGTCCATTCGAAGAAAATCCTGTCTTAGCTGAGGAACTGCACAACCCTCTTCCTCCACAGAAGATTGATTTTCTTTTTTTGCTTAATTCGTTGTTTTGCAGGGTTTTGGTCAACTTCATTTTACAAAATCTCTGCTTGGAAAAGCTCTCAGCATCCCCGAGCACTGTGATGGCTCGGTGCTCTAATACCCAACCACCTCTGGGGTGGATGGGCACATCCTGCAACAGACGGGGAGCAATCGGCATTGGAGAACTCTCTGTTGCAATAAACTCACCCCCAAGACGAGTTAGAGCTACCAGAGCCCTGCCTGAGCATCACAAACGTCAGCCACGGGGGACTGGAGGGTTCAGAACAATCATCTTACAGGCAAGAAGCGAACGCCAAGCTGAACTCTGAGTGAACTTGTGCAGCCCTGCTCTGCCCATTGTCCCCGAACGTGGGGGCGCAGGGAGCTCACTCGCCTTGGTCTGGGGGGGAAAAGCTGAGAGAACTCAGGGAAAAGCTGAGAGAACCAGGGGAGAGCTGAGAGAACTCAGGGAAAAGCTGAGAGAACCAGGGAAGAGAGAACCCGGGGAAAAGCTGAGAGAACTCAGGGAAAAGCTGAGAGAACTCAGGGAAAAGCTGAGAGAACCCAGGGAAAAGCTGAGAGAACTCAGGGAAAAGCTGAGAGAACCCAGGGAAATGCTGAGAGAACTCAGGGAAAAGCTGAGAGAACCCAGGGAAAAGCTGAGAGAACCAGGGAAGAGAGAACCCGGGGAAAAGCTGAGAGAACTCAGGGAAAAGCTGAGAGAACTCAGGGAAAAGCTGAGAGAACCCAGGGAAAAGCTGAGAGAATTCAGGGAAAAGCTGAGAGAATTCAGGGAAAAGAGAACCCAGGGAAAAGCTGAGAGAACTCAGGGAAAAGCTGAGAGAACTCAAGGAAAAGCTGAGAGAACCCCGGAAAACTCAGGGAAAAGAGAACCCAGGGAAAAGCTGAGAGAACTCAGGGAAAAGCTGAGAGAACTCAGGGAAAAGCTGAGAGAACTCAGGGAAAAGCTGAGAGAACCCAGGGAAAAGCTGAGAGAGCTCAGGGAACAAAGGGAAATCACCTGTGGCAGCCACCGGCAAACAATCCCGTTATAAATATCCCTCACAGGTTCCTCCTCTGGAGCAACTTTATTCTTGTGGGGGAATCGTTAAGAACGGCTGCTTCAGAAGAGATCCTACAATAACCATTCCGCCAACTTCCCTGCACGGAGCTGCCCAAACGCTGCTTTCCCTCCCTGCAGAAGGGAACCCTCAACTTACAAACAACCCCAACCCCGCCGGCGGATCCAGGATCGGTTCCTCCTGCTCCTCCCGAGCTGCAGGAGCTGCCATCCAACTCCTGGGTGCCTTCTTTTCCCCAGCCTGGAGAGAAAAGCAGGCCAAGAGCAGGTTCATGAAGCGTTCCGAGCCCGTCTTGGCCGGTTTCTTCCCCGGGTGAGCTGCAGCAGGAGGTGGATTTTGGGCAGGACCTGTGGGTTTTGTGCAATCAGGGGACAGCGGTTCCCTCTCCTGGAGGAAAAAATGGGGCTCGGACCCGTCACAGGGAAAGACTCTGGGAAATATCTTCTTTTTTTAAAAAAAAAAGCCACTTCAAAAATGTGGTACTGAAAGACTGAACCCCGCTGCTTGTTGTAATTCTCCCACTACAAGAGAAAGAAGTTTTCTGAAACTCATTTCATCCACTGGCAACACGAGTACAACAAGTACATAAATCTGTGTTTCATTAACTCATAAACATGACTTTGAGTACGCTCGGGAGAATCTGAGGATTGAGAAAATATTCTGAAAGTGAAACCTCTTTTTTTTTTTATTAATAAATGAAGCCCAAGATGGCCAAAATTCTCAGGTAAAACCTACAGGAAACCCAAGCACTCTGAACTTCCAAACTCCAAATTAAACTCTTGGGAGACTTCTGCTTTTCCACTTCTGCCCTGGTGAAGCAGCTGAAAAACCACCTGGAATTCCACAAGGAAAACAGGGACAGGCCTCCAAAGGACTGGAGGGACTCACTAGAACGAAGAGAGCGGTGCCCAGAAATTAAGAGAGCTCCGAATCCTTCCCCAGCTGGAATTCTGTGCCTCGGTGTCAATAAGTTATGCTTCTGTTTAGCTCCATGAATGCCCTGTTTGTTTTAGGGGGCAGAGTGGAAGCAGCGCTCGCTGAATAGGTGGCCCCTACAATAGATCTTTTGATTTGCATTGTGTTTAACATAATATCCCTTGCTGCTCTTCAGACTGTGCTCCAAATAAAATTATTCCTGGCTGCATATATATATATATATATATTTATATATATACACACACACACACATATATATATGTTCTATATACACATATATATATATTCACACACATATATATATATACACATATATATATATTCACATATATATCTATATTCTATAGAGTGGCCATTGTTTCTTGCATCCTTGGAATTCACAAACAATCGTTTCCTTCTGTAGAATTCTGGATTTTTTCTCTGCAGAAAAACCAGCGAGACGTGGAATAAACCACAAAAGGGCTCCATAAATTTAATTTTTTGCAGGCTGAGGGCTTTGCAAAGACAAGGGGACACGTCCCGGCAGGTAAATCTCTGTTTGCCAGAGCTCTGCAGAGGAGCAGCTTTACAGGTGAGGTAAAAAAAGCTCCTTTTGAACGCGCTGCCCTCGCGTGATCCTCCAAGAGAGGATATCCCAGGATTTCCAGAGGAAACCACTGTACACGCACCAAGAGAGCTGCCAGGGAAGGGTTTTTCTCCTTTTCCAATCCAGTTCAAGCTCTTCCCAAGTTTTCCTGCCACGCTGGAGCTCTGTCCAGCTCCTCAGGAGCGCTGGGCAAACTCAAATACTTTGGCTGGGGATTCCCCAACTCCCGGCGTGTATTTATTTATTTAATGAAGAACGAGGGAGTGAAACCGTATCTCAGCAGTCAATACTTTATTGCTGAATGTTTAATAACCTGTATTTCAAGAAGAGGCCTAACGTTTCCTTTAAAACTGATAAATGCATTTATCCAAATCCTCTTTTTTTCCAGAGGTTACCAATACTGGTGAAAAAAAAAAAAACCAACCCAAATANACCCTCAACTTACAAACAACCCCAACCCCGCCGGCGGATCCAGGATCGGTTCCTCCTGCTCCTCCCGAGCTGCAGGAGCTGCCATCCAACTCCTGGGTGCCTTCTTTTCCCCAGCCTGGAGAGAAAAGCAGGCCAAGAGCAGGTTCATGAAGCGTTCCGAGCCCGTCTTGGCCGGTTTCTTCCCCGGGTGAGCTGCAGCAGGAGGTGGATTTTGGGCAGGACCTGTGGGTTTTGTGCAATCAGGGGACAGCGGTTCCCTTTCCTGGAGGAAAAAACGGGGCTCGGACCCGTCACAGGGAAAGACTCTGGGAAATATCTTTTTTATAAAAAAAAGGCCGCTTCAAAAATGTGGTACTGAAAGACTGAACCCCGCTGCTTGTTGTAATTCTCCCACTACAAGAGAAAGAAGTTTTCTGAAACTCATTTCATCCACTGGCAACACGAGTACAACAAGTACATAAATCTGTGTTTCATTAACTCATAAACATGACTTTGAGTACGCTCGGGAGAATCTGAGGATTGAGAAAATATTCTGAAAGTGAAACCTCTTTTTTTTTTTATTAATAAATGAAGCCCAAGATGGCCAAAATTCTCAGGTAAAACCTACAGGAAACCCAAGCACTCTGAACTTCCAAACTCCAAATTAAACTCTTGGGAAACTTCTGCTTTTCCACTTCTGCCCTGGTGAAGCAGCTGAAAAACCACCTGGAATTCCACAAGGAAAACAGGGACAGGCCTCCAAAGGACTGGAGGGACTCACTAGAACGAAGAGAGCAGTGCCCAGAAATTAAGAGAGCTCCGAATCCTTCCCCAGCTGGAATTCTGTGCCTCGGTGTCAATAAGTTATGATTCTGTTTAGCTCCATGAATGCCCTGTTTGTTTTAGGGGGCAGAGTGGAAGCAGCGCTCGCTGAATAGGTGGCCCCTACAATAGATCTTTTGATTTGCATTGTGTTTAACATAATATCCCTTGCTGCTCTTCAGACTGTGCTCCAAATAAAATTATTCCTGGCTGCATATATATATATATATNCTGCCCTCGCGTGATCCTCCAAGAGAGGATATCCCAGGATTTCCAGAGGAAACCACTGTACACGCACCAAGAGAGCTGCCAGGGAAGGGTTTTTCTCCTTTTCCAATCCAGTTCAAGCTCTTCCCAAGTTTTCCTGCCACGCTGGAGCTCTGTCCAGCTCCTCAAGAGCGCTGGGCAAACTCAAATACTTTGGCTGGGGATTCCCCAACTCCCGGCGTGTATTTATTTATTTAATGAAGAACGAGGGAGTGAAACCGTATCTCAGCAGTCAATACTTTATTGCTGAATGTTTAATAACCTGTATTTCAAGAAGAGGCCTAACGTTTCCTTTAAAACTGATAAATGCATTTATCCAAATCCTCTTTTTTTCCAGAGGTTACCAATGCTGGTGAAAAAAAAAACCAAAAACCCCCAATGTTTTGAGATTCTGAGGCTTCTTTTTTCTCTCTCCCTACAATTATTCTAAGGTTTATAATTTTTTTAATTGAATGAAAAGCCTGCCATTAAAACAAGGGAATATAAAGGAGAGATAAACTTTTTTTTTTTTTTTTTTATGATCACGGTGAAAGTTCAAAGAATCACAGAAACAATCATGTTGGAAAAAACCTCCAAGATGAAGCCCAACCTTTGAGCAAACAAACATTCCCAGCTCTTAGAGCAGAAATAAAGGCTGTGGAAAAAGTGTGAAAACTATTCCAAACGCAGGTTTTGCAATAATTAATTAACTCCAATTATCTGGGCATCTTTAATCCTGCTGCAAGACCCACACCTGTCCCTCAGTTCCCAGTGAAAACCACAAATACAAACAGGAAACAGAAAGTTCTGTCGATTTCAGTAAATAAGGAGAAAAATCTTTTCTAAACTACTGTAATCGCTCATACAGCAGAAATTTAGTGACACGAAGTTTAAAGTGATATGAATTTTACCCCTTAAATATGCTGTAAAAGAGTCTCTAAACTTTTCAGAAGGCTTCAAGCCAACTCCGAGTACAGATAATTTTTGTTAAATCTAAGGTTTTGGTTCTAGAAATAACTACATTTCTCTAAGAAAATGTCGGCTTTATCCAAGAGAAATTCAATTTCCCTCTGCTGAACCTGAAGTTTTCTGAAGGGTTTAGAAAACAGTAAAAAAAAAAAAAATTAAATTCCACCATAGTAAAAATCAGATTTAACCAAAAATCTGCTGGCAAGAGGAGTTCCCACCATTACTGACAAATGGCAGGTGGTATCAAACTGCAAATACGTATTGATAGTTCTGCTAAAGAGAAGGGAAAATAAAAAAATTTAAAAATTAAAAATAAAAAAATTAAAAATAAAAAAAATAAAAATAAAAAAATATAAAAAATTTTTAAAAATAGCATTGAGTGTAGCTGGATTTACTCAGTTAATTCATGAACCTTCCAGCCAGTTTTAGTGAGTAGGAAATTTGAGCAGTTATGGAAAGAAAAGACAGGAATTGGACACTAAGGAAGACAGAGGGAGGAGAGGGGACCAGGAGTGAAGAAGGTAAAGTGATCCATGACTGAAAAGGAGAAAAAACTGGTTGGGAAAGCAGGAAAAAAAAAAAAAAAAGGAGATATACAGATGCAGATTTAAGCAGCAGAATATATTTTAAGCTCAGATTCCCCAATATTCTTAGACGGGAATGATATTTAGGACAGAAAAAAAAACCAAACAAACCAGGACTCAACTTAGAGCTGAGGAGGGGCTTGCTTTTTGGTGTGGGGCTTTTTATGTCGGGGGAGGGTGGGATACGAACACACCATTTTTGAAAGGTGAGTGTGCGCTCCGGAAATCGATTATTCTAAGGAATAATCAAGATTCACACCCTGACCTCGGACAGCGAGGGGGAAGGGACGAGCTGAGCGGTGTCAGCGTCCCGTTCTTTCTGCGGGAAACCGGCTACTTTAGAACACTTTATTTTTAAAAAAAACCAAAAAAAAAAACCAAAAAAGAACCCAGATAAAAATAGGGGAGAAGCAGCAGCAGGGGGAACAGGGCAGCCCGGAGCAGCCCGCCGTGAGGGCGGCTCGCAGCGCGCAAGCCCCGCGCATGAGGCGTGAGGGGAGGGGGGGGGGAAAGCCGATCCCCCCCTCCCTCACAGCGCATCCCCGGCTGCCGCAACGCGCCCCAGCAACAGCGCCCTCATTAGCATAGCCCACCCCGCGCCGCGCCACGCCATTGGCCCGCGCCCCAAACGGCGGCGGCCAATGGAGGCGCGCTATGCAAATGCCCGGGCGCGCAGTTGCCAGGGCAGAGCTGGCGAGGCGGCGGCCAATGGGCGCGGGGCTCGGCGAACAAGGAGCGCGATTGAGCTTTGTCACATTCGCCGGGCGCTGTTTTAACGCTTTGCGGTGGAGGGCGAAATTAGCTCCGTCTCCCGAGGATCAGCCTCATGTTCTACATTTCACCCCCCACAGCAAGGGCAGGGCGGCGCAGCCATGATACACGGGATTTACGGATAAACGCGCCCCCGCGTTAGGATTTCGCCTCTGCCCGGCTCCGGGACGCCTTCTCCGGGGCTGGGATGCGAAAGATTTCCCACCCCAACCTCAACCCCCCCCCAAAAGGCTGCAGGGTGGGAGCGAGCCCGGCTGGAATTCTTCCCGGGGCTTTAAAAAAGCTCTAAAGTTCCCCGTCGCTGCCTTCCTTAGGCAGGTCACCTC
>VWZN01019084.1:134544-166394 GCA_013396955.1 Regulus satrapa
CACGCCCTGAAAACTCCTGAAATCTCACCCTACACGCCCTGAAAACTCCTAAAATCTCACCCTACACGCCCTAAAAACTGAAATCTCACCCTATACACCCTAAAAACTCCTGAAATCTCCCCCTGCACGCCCCGAAACACCGGCGAGCACCTCGGCGCGTGCGCGCCGCACACCCCGAAGATCAGCGTGGCCGTTCTTTCTCTCGGGGCAGTTTTTCAAGCCGTTTATTGCATTTCTTTGGTGCTCCTCTCGCAGCCCTTGCGGCAGCAGTAGCGTTACCTGAGCAGGGGTTTATAATAGATTATAGATTTTATATTTTATTTATATATATATTTTATAAAGATTTCCCCCGCAAGCTAATCCCTGCGAGGGCTGCTCCGCTGTCCTTTCAGGGAAATACTTTTTTTATCAGCACTTCACCGAGAGTTCCTCGTGTTGGTGCAGCGCCTCTTCCTTTCTCTTCCCCCCCCTCACCTCCGAAGAACATTACTCACAATTTGCAGTTTGCGGAGCAAAACTAATTAGAGATGGAATAAATTACCTGCTGCGCGGCAGCGCGTCAAAACCGCACGAGAGGTGGAAAACACCCAATATTTTATCCCAAATCGATACCCGGCCTGATGGCTCAGGCATTTCCAGCTGATGGGAAAGTTAGCATCAACGTCGGTGTCGTTTTTAAAGCTTTTTTACAAACGGATATGTATTTTAAAAATATATATATATAAAAATTTTAAAATATTTTTTTTTTCCTACGCGTAAAACCCATCAAGGGGAATTACTTGAATTATTCTATTTCCCATTTGTAGTTACTGAGGCACAAGATATATTTAAACAGTTGGTAGAGAAAAAATGGGAAGCATCTCCCATATCAATGTACAGCCAGCATGCCAAACCATGAATGTAAGAGCTAAACAAGGGATGAATACATCATGTGCAAGAGTCTCACATGATATAAATTATTCAATACCTGACCAAAGAGAACAGCTTTCAGGAGAGAGGGGGAGGATCTCAAACTACTTTTGTAGTTTGAATACAGGCAGGGTTAGGAATTGATGCAGAATCTTTTTAACTCGGTTAAATAATCCCATATATTTTCCAATGATTTCACTGGGTGACATCCATCCAGCTCTGGTGTCTTCCATAAATAAAGGTGGATTTCATCTAACACAGCAATGACAACTTTAAAATAAAACCAACTGTTAAAATAAAAGAACTTGGCACGTGGGCAAGTGTGTATTTTCAGAATTTGGGCCGTCCCCTCCTTCCACTTGCAGGATTTGCACAGCCCTGTTGATATTAAAAGTCTTTTTCCCTTTACTAATCCAAACTGTGGCCGTAGAGTTTGGGATTTTTGGGACTGGATTTGAGATTGCTGTTAAGCTATCACACACCTTTTAAGGATCAACACGCACACAAGAGGGTTTTCAAATGAAAAATATCCACCGTGATAAAAATTCCACCTGGATTGTGGGGAAGCTGCTGCTGCTGCTGTGGTGATTCCAGGGAATTCCCTCACTGCCTGATTTTGAAGTAGTCCATGTCACTCCAAGGGAAATTGATAGTATTTAAATCCTGGCTACAATGCAGTTCTGTTGCATTTGAAGACATTGCACTGCTTTGATAATCTGTATTAATAAGACAAATTCTGATAGAATTCCTAAAAACAAGAATACTTACACAAATTCTGACAAGAGTTCCTAAAACCCAGAATATTTTATACCAATAACACAAATTCTGACAGAGTTCCTAAAACCCAGAATATTTTATACCAATAACACAAATTCTGACAGAGTTCCTAAAACTCAGAGTACTTTGTATTAACAATACAGATTCTGACGGGGTTCCTAAAAACCAGAATATTTGGTATTAATAACACAAATTCTGAGGGAGTTCCTAAAATCCAGAATACTTCCAAACTCTTAGGCGTGCTGTCCTTATTAATCCACATCACAGTTCATAAAATAACAAAATTCCAGGTTTTTCCCTCACTCCGAAGCTGCCTGGAAGCAGCAGAACAACTCCATAAAATCCTCACAGGTCGTGAACTGCACCTAAACCATTTCTCTGCTGCATTCTCGATGATTTGATAACTGATATTTTGACAGCTGCACCTTCCAGCAGGAATCTGAAGCCATTCTTGACAAAACTCCACTCAGAGTTCTCAAGTCATTAAACAATAAATCGTTCCCCAGTAAAAAAGTTTCAATATTTCCATACTCAGCTTGGTGCTAATCACAGAAAATTAATTTTAAAAATAAACAAAATTCGGAAATAAATCCAGGCAAGGGGTTTGACAAGCCCAGTCCAAGCTCACAATTCCAAAGCACTCATCTGAAAGCCCAATTTCCTGCCTTTGTAATAATCCCTGTATTTAGTACACACTCTTTAAAGTTTAAGCAATTACTTCTTTTGATTTGTCTCACCTTGAAGTAGCAGCCTTTAAGAAGAAAAAAAAAAAACGCTTAAGTGTGGTTCAATCTGTATTTCCAGCTGGAAACCACCAAAAACTGGGGATGCCAAACTTCACTAATGCAAACAATACGAGCCCAAAGTGGGGGCTCGCTGTAAACTCCATTGATTCCTCTCAAGTAACACCAATTTCAATCCAGAAAAATGTAAAGCACAACAACAAAAACCATCCACAAAACAAACAAAAAATACCGTTCTTCCTTTAGGATGATATAGTGATTTAAGAAAATTCTTTTTGAAGTGTAACTTGAATTTTTCCTTCTAAGGCTTTACTGTTTCTAACATAAACTAAGGAGTGGGTATGAAAGCCAACGATGAAAATTGGGGCTTTTGTTCACACTGCCCAAGTATCAATTTTGCCTGCGTCTTACTGAATCCTAGAATGGATTGGGTTGGAAGGGAGCTCAAAAATCATCCCAGAGCCACCCCTGCCATGGCAGGGACACCTCCCACTGGCCCAGGCTGGCCTTGGGCACTGCCAGGGATCCCCTGAGGGGCAATTGCAGCCCAGCCCCTCAGGGAACAATCCCTTCCCAATATCCCATCTAACCCCGCTTCCCTTCAGCTGATCCGCATCCGTAGATGTGATTCCCACCTCCCCTGAGCCATGACTGGGCTCCTTTTTTCCAAGCAGTGCCACCTGTCCCCTGCGGGGACACCAGGGAAACCAACGCCAGCCCGCTCCAGCTGGAACATTCACCAGCCTCTCCTTCCACCAGCAGCTGGTTTTTCGGGAATGTCAATTCCCAGAAGGAGCTCCTGAGAGCTGCCTGTCACCTGCAGCATCCGTGTGGGAAGTGAAGGGACTCTGGCCACCAAAATAAAAGCAGGTGACTTCTGAGGGGTGCAGGAAGGCAAGGAATCCTTCCAGCGTTTCCTGAAGGATCGATAAACTCTCGCCAAGGAGGGATCACTTGGCTTTCCTCACCTCCAGAGAGGAGAGGATTCTCAGATTGCACCTGAGAAAGAGACTTGGATGTTCCCAAGGAAAGGTGGGGGTGGGAAATTATTTACAGGATCTCAACGGCAAACACAGGAGGAATTCTTCAAGGTTCAGCCAATTTCTGGGGAAAAGATCACCTCAAGTTGTGTTCATAGCAGAAATGTTAATGCATTTCTAACCCCTAAAGGTCTTTAATTCAAACAAAACTGTGCCCCTGGTGTGGCCAGGGAATGTTCCCAGCTCCTGAGGACACTGTGAACATCACATTTACCGGCACCAGACAGGACTGGCCTGCAATGCAAAGGAACCACGACCTCCTACAAAGTCTTGTCACCGAGGGTGAAGTCACTGCGAGCCAAGAAAAGTGAAATAACAACACACAAACTCTCTCTTTTTAAAAGTTTAGGTGTCAACAAGCTCCAAAGCTTCAGCATTGAGGTTTTAAAAATGTTCTCAGGGAACAGAACACCCAGCTCCGTGCATGGCACGCTCCTCCATCCATTAAACCCTTCCATGAATTTGGAGGAGAAAGTTTAAAACGAGCCCAGGATCTGCCAACTTGAAGACATTTCTAAAAGACGACAAGAGCCACTCAACTCATCCTTCTCACTGCCTTAGAGCCCGACTTTTTACCAAGTCCATCCAAGAGTTTACGAGCCTAACCAGAAAGAAAAGAGCGATTTTTGTCTCCCGTGCTCCGAGCCCGCTGCAAAAAGCGGGGCCTCGGTGCAGAAGGAGCAGGAAAAGCCCAAAGCACCTGCTCCTGTTTGGCAGCACCAGCTGTTCTGCCGAGGCTGTGCTGTGCCAAAGCATCTGGGCTGAAAGCACCACGGCGCTCTTCTCCGGCCCCGCTGGCCGAGCCAGCGCCCAACTGCTTCCAAATGTCACTCCAGACCTTCTTCGGGAATTTGTGGGATTGCTACGACTCCTCAGCAGCTCCGGAGAGCCCGGCTGTGTCCGAGCAGGAGGAGCCAGAGAAGATTTCCCCTTCTTTTTCTGGCCCAGTAAAAAGGGTGAGGGGAGAGTCGCCAACATCTCTGCCAACAGAAGGCAGGGGACAGAGGTGGGACGTTGTCTTGGCCCTCAGGAGTGAGAGGGAAGCGTGGCAGAGCCTTCACGCACCGGCCTCCTTCGGCCAACGCTCCTGTTTCCAAACATCATCCAGGATTCCCTGAATTTGCCAGGGGAGGTTCTGATTGGGTATTGGGAAAAACTTTCCATGCAAGAGTGGTGGTCAGGCCTTGGGATGAGCTGCCCAGGGAGGTTTGGAGGGGCTGGAATTGTCCCTGAGGAGTCTGGAGGTGGCTCTTGGGGACGCTGGCGCTGCTGGGGTGGCACTGGGTGATCTTGAACACCAGTGTTGAAGAGTAAATTCCCTTTTGGTGAAGAAATTCCTCCTGGTGTCCCGCCCTGGCACAGCCCAAGGCCTTTTCCTCCTGTTCCCTGCGAGCAGAGCCTCCCGTTCCACGCAAAGCTCGGACACCTCGGGCATTTTGTGCTCCCAGCTCACAGGATTTCATTCCTGAGGGCACGGAGTCACCCCTGGAATTTCCTGGCCTTGTCCCTTCCCTTGTCACTGCTGAGGACCCCAGAAAGGGCTGGAGGAAAGACTCCCTGACTCTCCAGAGCTGAGCACAGCGACGCTTCTCCATGGAGCACCTTGTCCAGATGCTTCCAAAACCTTCCCGAGGCGTTTCTGGTTCTCCGGAACGGATCGGTTCCCATCTCTGAACGAGGAAAGCCAGGCCTCTGTCAGAGGTGCCAGCAATCCAAAGGTGTGGTACCTGTCTAATTACCTGGTCTTTGATGAAATTCCGACGGTTCATTAGGAGCCGATGTTGAAAGGAGCCCAAATCGCTTTGTTTAAGTAGCTGCTACCCAGACTTGCTCAGAAGACACCGATTCACTTTTCTCTAAATTGATCAAAAGGCTTATCCAGGAGGGAGATTAACCATCTTCCTAATGGGTTAGGACAGCTTCTTGGGAAGACGAAGCTCCTGCTAATCTGTTATGGAGGATAATGTGGATTTTTTGACGGCCAAAAGACACCGTTGATAAACCGGGATCCACGGGAGAGAAAGTGTGACACGAAGTCAAACAATAAAATCCCGAAACCGACCTGCAAATACTGAGCGGGTGGATCTGTGCCAAGGGTTTTTGTAGGGAAGGAATTGCTCCCGGTGAGGATGTGGCACAGGTTTGTCCAGAGAAGCTGGGGCTGCCCCTGGATCCCTGGAAGGCCGGGTTGGACACTGGGGCTGGGAGCAACCCGGGATTGTGGAAAGTGTCCCTGCTGCGGCAGAAGATGGGAATGGGATGAATTTTAAGGTCCTTTCCAACCCCAAATCATTCCAGGATTCAACGAAAGCAAGAATTCCCCTCTCCTCTCTACCAACCCCTTTCCCAGAAAAAAAAAAAAGGTGAAGCAGATTTTTCATTCAGGCTGTACAGGAGATACTTCGTGGAATTACAGGACACCGCCGATCCCTCAGGTGTGTGAATCCCCACGGAGTAAATGTTTACTCCAGTACCTGGAGACAGAGTGGGAGACTCCGAGCAAAAAGACGCCGCTAAGGATCCGGGAGCGTTTTGAACCCAAATCCCTGCTCCAGACGAAGTTAGCTCCCAAATTCTATTTAAGGAAACTGCCTTCTATTGAAGAAAACTGGAGTATTCAGCTGGCTCCGTTTTGGTGGCACTTTTTCTGAGCAGAGAAGTGTCAGAATTTTTGCATTTGGATGGCAGCCTATAGAGCCTGGATTTCTCCCAAGAAAAAATGAAGTTGTGCTTCTTGCCTTCCCCTGGAGCTCCACATGCCTCCAGACATAAAAGAAAACACCAAACAAACAAAAAACACAACAACTACTTTTTGCCTTTCTCAGGATCCAAACAGTCGTTGCCTGGGGCATTTTGCTACCAGAATCTTTGTCGGGAAACAAAACTGAACACGGGATTTAAGCTGAAGGTACAGAATCCTAACTTGAAAACTGACCCGTTGATTTGGGTGTGCAACAGCCTCCTTTTATCTGAAGAAAATCTCTTTTCTTCACAGGAGAAGTCATCAAGACTCCTGAAGTCCATGAAGTCAGGCCAAGCCAGAGGACAGGAACAACTTTACGGATGAAATTTCTCAGAAGATGGAAGAAAAGCTGAACTTTGGAAGGAAAGCAACAAAAATTCTCCCGGACTTTGTAGGGGAGAAGGAAGCAAAGGAATATTCCTGCCTGCTGCAGGCCAGGAAAAAGAAGTTCTAGGTTTTTATATATAGATATAATGTGTATATAACAAAAGGTTGGAATTGGTGCTCTGAAATCTCCCCTGACCACGTCTGCTCCTGCAGCTCTCTGCTGGCACAGTTTACAAACCAGAGAAAATGGCAAAGCAGGAGAGGCTCGGCTGGGAAGGGAATTCTGTCAAATCCTGGGATGTAAAGAAAGGAAAACACCTCCAAAGCATCGGCCAGTAACTGCACTGCTCCCCTGCAGATTTTGGGCTTTTTCTCTGCCAGATTTAAAAGAGCTTCACGCTCTTATCCAACACCTGCCCAGGTAAAGGTGAGGAAAAATCTGTGGGTTCTGAGGATCACCAATGACAAAAAAACACCAATTAAAGCTCTAAATTCAAATTAAAACTCTTAAATTCAAGCACACCAGACTAACTTGCATTTACCATTTAATATTTAAACCTAAAAACACTGCCTTATTTACATGCCCTTCTCAGCCTAAGCAGCAGAAATACCCTGAAACTCCAGCCCGTGGATCCATCGCCGCACTCGGGGAAGGCTCCAGGAATTACTCAGCACTTGGAAATGATGACTGGATTTTCCAGCTGGACGTTTTAAGAAGGTCTAACTTCAGAATAAATCAATTACCAGATTGCTGCTTATTTTACACGGTCTTTAAGGGCCTGACACAGAGGCTCCCCTGAACATCTGGGACTCACCTAAAGTGAAGCTGTAAATGGAATTACGACGGACATCTGCTGCTCTTCAGATATTTTGCTAAACTTCACTGAGTGAAATATTTCAAAGGGCCTAAATCCCACTTTTAGTCTGAACTAGCACAAAGCCTCTGGACTACTGGAAGGTACAAATCGTAGTAAAATATATTTGGTGGGAAGTTCTAGTTTATTTTATATTTTATCAGCTAATATAATACGTGGAAGCCGTTATCCCATACCTACATGAAGATAAAACCAGTTTTATATTCAACCCAACTCACAGAGAAGGACTGATCAACTGAGAGGCATGAACAGCAAGTCAGAACTCACATTAATATGGCAGGTGAGATCACAGATATTTTTTCCAATAAATAAAATCTTGGAGGATCGGTTCATTCCTTTTAGGCATCTTCAGGACCTTGGAGGAGGCATGAAGATGTCAGTCCTATGAGAGCTAAGCTAAAAATCCATGTGTGGAGCTCCATGTATCGCCAGAAACAGTTTATTTTCCTGGAGTGGCAAAGCACTCCTGGAGGAACTGTGGACTTCAATCAAGTATTAAATATTTTCTCTCTTAAAAGGCCTCACTGCCTACAAAACCAGGTAAAAATGAAACCAATTCCATCCACCTTTACAAACAACATCCATCTGCTGCTGCCTCTCTGTCACATCTGAGGGAGCACAAACAAGTGACAAGTTCACCCCAAAATACCGAGCTCAAACTGGCAAGATGCTCAAATATTCAATTTTTCTGTGATTTCAGTAAAGAAAAAGCGAAGCAAACCTGAGGTTGGATTCTCCCTCCACAAAGTGGATTCAATGAGATGGAGGAGGAGTTAAGAGTATGCACAAAAAGAAAGCAGTTTGGAGATCCAGAATTCACCAGTAAAAGAAGAACTTCCTACTCTGCCCTCTGTTTGTACCCCCAGCTTTTTAAGGATTTACAATAACCGATTTTGTGAGGAAAATGCCAGCCCAGACAGATTCCCACGGGGAAGGAGGAAACCAAGAACAAATCTCTCTCCTCACTCTGGAACAAAACCGCTGCCACCTGTTCCACCTTTCCAGCAAAGATGTTCTGGAGCTGCCTGTGCGTGCGCAGACTCAATTCCGGGTCCCCAGAGGTACTTTGGGGTGTACCTGGGGCAGAGCTCTCCGGGCTCAGAGAGTGCTGAGCCTCTTTGCCCCTGGCCTGGCTGCTCCCTGCTCTTCCCAGCACAACCTCAACCCTGCCTGAAACCAAACGGGGTTTTTTGCTCTCTTAGGGAATCTCTGTCCTTAACAGCTCATCACCAAACACGGATTTGAGGCTGTGGCTTCCCAGTTTTGCATTTTCCAAGCTTGACTGTGCTCCTAAATGCAGCGGGGGTTTGAGCAGAGCGGTGACGGCTGGTGACATCACAGGGCTGACAAACGTGTCCCGGTGGAGACACCCGAGCTTTCCTGCCTGAACCTGCTGAGAGGAACTTCCTGGCCTGGCTGCGAGCAGGAACAAACCCTGAGCAGAGCTGAGCGCATCCCGTGCTGCTCCCAGCAGCCCCCATCCCCGACAGGCATGGAGCACACCTTTGTGATACAAACATTAAACCCCACACAGCACCAGAGGAACAGAACAGGAAGCACCAGCCCGAATGGAAAAAGAAAAAAGAGAGATCTTCCAAGTCAGGATGTCTGATTTCAGCAAGATTTAGGAACAATATTTGCCCCACTTGCCTGATGAAGTAGAAGAAATGGAATCCTTACCAAGAACTACTCAGGCCTGGCTGTCAAGAGACTCATCCTATGGTGTCTGTCTGTATTTTAAACCTACTCCAAATAATTTAAAAATAATTTCTAATAGTTATTATTGCAATTTTTGATCTGAATTTTTTTTTTGTTCAAAAATAAATATTTACTTTGCTCTTAGAAATCGGCAACAGAAATAAATTTTGGCCTTAATATAAAGAAATCTCCTCATAACTTAAGACTTCATTGAAAGTTACCTCCAAAGGTTTTGAAAAGAGGGCCATGTGTATGGGGAGGGAAAATGAACAGAAATTACTTTTCCAGAGTATTAAAGCCATATATAAAAACAGCAGCATGTAGAGATTTTCTGGTTTAGATGCTCTGGTCTGTTCCTGAATAAGGAGAGCAACATTCTCCACTGGGCTGTCATTCCCTGCCAAAATCCTGGAACAGGATTTTTGTTTCCTTTTAGATGGGGGCTTGAGGCTGAAAACTTCAATTTTCAGTATCACAGGTACTGAGCCATTCTGGAAGAGAGGGGAAGAAAAAAAAAACAACCAAAAAAAACCCCCCGAACCCTTTACTTTTAAATAGGCAACTTCTTTTTAAATATGGATGCACGAATCTAACTTTAGCTGTCCAGGTTTTCACATTGCTGCTCTCAAATACAGAAAGTAGAGCACTAATTTAGTCTGTTGACTTCAAGGTTATCATTCATTGAGGTCAATGACTCCATCTCTGAACAGCACAACTCCCACTTGCAGTCTGAGCAGAGCCGAACTGCTCTGGCACAAGAACTGCCCGCACCAGCAGCCAGCCAAGGGATTTCTCCCTGGAAATCCAGGGGTTAATCCCAGCAACAGCCAAGCCCTCCCGAGCTGCTTGGATTTCAAACTGCCCTCCTGATCAGCAGCTCTGTCCCGGACAGGATTCCTGTGGTACCTGCTGGTTCTGGCAAACCTTTGTTGATGTGCTCGGCAGCTCAGCCCACCAGAATCTCCACCAAAACTCCCCGGAGAACCCAACAATCCCAGCAGGAGCAGAACCACGCTGGCATTGGCAGCACCTGCACCTCTGCTGCTCTTTCCAAGCCTTTGCCACCAACTCCCAGCCCCTTTGCTGCTTTGCTTTTGGTGGGGTTTTTTTTTTGTTTACTACTGATGTATAAAAACATCCTTTAAAATAGCAGCTAAAATGTGAAAGAGGAGAGGTGAGAGCCACGGCCCAATTCTCCGTTTCCATTGTGTTCCTCCATAAAATAAACACCTGGAAACTTGCAGGCCTTAAACTCAACCCAGTCCAGGAACTTCCCAGAAATCCTTCCTCTGGGTTTTAATTCGAAATTTTGATTTTTAATAAGGAATACAGCTTTATCTTTTCATCAGGAATACAGCTGGGGGAAGACAGGTATCTGTGTGAGAATTGACTATTTCATTGCTCTTGCAATATCCTTATTGAAAACCACACTGGATTGGCTTTTTTTTTCCCTTTCTTTTCCAAAAATGACCTTTTTTTTTTAAAGTTAAGAGCAATATGAGCACCTCCAATGTCTTATCAAACTTGCCTACACCGTTAGCACATTTCCTTGGTTCTCGACATCTCTGGTGCAGCCAAGGTAATTCCACACCGAGGAGAAGAATTTGCTGTAACCATTATGTTACTCTGTTTTCTTACAAAGGTTACAAAAAGAAGCTTTGAGCTCTTCAAAAGCTTAAAAATCAGACAACTCAGTATTTTTAGATCCATATTCCTTAGGCTCCAGCATAACTACGAAAGTCAAACTCAGAAAGCTGTTACGAAACCAAATGATTTTTTATAAGGAATCTCCATTTAAAAAGAGGGAAAAGAAGAACAAGCGACCACTGAGTTACACAGGAGCAGCACGAACCCTGGAAACACCAACTTCTAAACACAAAATGAACCCCTGCTTGGAGGAACCCAGCACAATCCCAAATTTGATGTCAGCACAGCATGAAAAGTGAATATGGGCAGGATGGTTGACCACCAGCCCAACCACCCACAAGTGTTTGCTTCCCTGCTTTCCCAAAAGGGCCTGGAGAGACTTGCAAAGGACAGAGGAGTGAAAAATTCCCATTCTCAAACCACTTTTGACTCACAAATCACATTCTAAGGCATCACCGGTGTTAGCACAACATGACTGAAACACAAACTTGGCTATTCCTGCACAGAGCTTTGCTTATTGCAGAGTGTTTCAGTGAAAAGCAGAACAGATCCTAAAGATTCCACAAGTAAACACAGAATCCAGGAATCCTTAAGGCTGGGAAACCCCTCAGACCATGAAAGTCCAACCACTACCCCAACTCTGCCCGGTCCATCTCTACTCCACCTCCCCAGGTTTCTGAACATTTCCCGGGCTCAGGATTCCAGCAGCTCCCTGGGCAGCCCCTGCCAAGGCCTGGCCACCCTTTCCATGGGGAAATTGCTCCTGGTGCCCACCCTGAGCCTGCCCTGGCCCAGCCTGAGGCCGTTCCCTCTCCTCCTGTCCCTGTTCCCTGGAGCACAGCCCGACCCCCCCGGCTGTCCCCTCCTGGCAGGAGCTGTGCAGAGCCACNGCAGCCCCGAGCCAGCCCCTGGACGAGCCCGGGCTCTGCAGAACCTTCCTGCCCCAACTGACTGAGGGTGCACTCACTCCCCTGCTCCACATCATCGATACAGTTATTGAAAACCTTTCAGTTCTCCTGCAAGTGCCCTTCTGCTGGGTGTCCTACACTTTATACAGGGCACAAAGAGAAGTTGGACGTGCTGCAAGTTTGTTTTCCCCGTGAGTCAAATTGAAAAATAAGATTTCATATCCCCATTTCTTCCAATTCTCGCTTTGTTTTTCTTTTTCAAGCACTGGGCTTTAATACATTTCTGTGTTTTCAGCCTAAGTTGTGATCCAAAATTAAAGTATTCCATGGCAGAAGTGAAAAAAAATCTTCTTTAGGGGATTGTTCCCCAGTTCTGCTGGGGTTAATTGTAGGGGTTTAGAGCAGCTCCCAGGACAACAAAGCGATGCCCATTCTAGCAAAGAATTTATTGACTCTGTAGAAGCTTCCCCGCTTTAACCAAAGGTTGTTTAGACATTACCAGGCACTTCTGATCAATCACCCTCAAGAAACCCTTTGAAAATGTAAGAGAGCCACCCTCAAGAACCACAGAACCTTTCCATTTGGGGCCTGAGCTCTCTCCAGCTACTTTGAACTTGAGACAGCGATCAGCAGTCACCAAATGACTCCTCCTGTCACTGCACCACAACATTTTCACGGGCCGGGCTCTCATCTTAAGGCCTGCAAATCTTCTCCATTCTCAGAACCTCAGAACACAAAGCCTGGCTCTCCTAATAAACAGAAAATGCAAATAAATCTGTGTTTTTAAACTTCCAACACATCAGAGGCATAATGGTTTCTGTCCTGCTTTTTGATCTGCATTTATCAAGGGACTTGTAAATAAAGAATTTGGGCTGCAGGAGACAGAATTACCACTTAAATTTCAAAATCTCACATCCATTTCTATTCTGCAAGCTCATAATTCTACAAGCTCAACGCCATCAGAAATTCTGACCAAAACTGGAAGTGCTTCAGTTGGAAGTTTTAAATCAGATTCATCTCTTGCCACGTGAAACTGAATTCTCTCAAACACTGTCACACATAAGGTACAATTTCATAACATTCTCTCTCCTTTCAGTTGTGGGATGAGTATTTTTAAAGCTTTCAAAACATTTCCTCAATATTTAGGTTCTATTTTAATCTGTCACTGCCTACTAGACAGAGCTCCCCCCCCCATCTGATGGGACATCCATTTTCCAGCCTTTTAACGCCGCTCCTCTAGATTCAGATATTTCCAATGAAACACACACCAAAAAAGAATTGAAATATCCCTTCAGAGAAATTTTGCCTTCTTCCTCTTCTTTCCCCAACCCGATTTTCCAAGTCTTTAGCCCTGCTTTTTGACTCTGCAGCCCGGGGGGAGCGCAGCGAGCGATGTTTGCTTTGTGGGGAGTGAAATCTCCACCTCTTGGTGCCGATCCAAAGGCTCCGTGTGTAAACAGACCCTCCCGAGCTGTTTGTGCACCAACAGCTGATGCAGACTGAAAACTGTCAATCAGGAGATGAGCTGCACATGCACACGGAAATCTGCTTTTTTTTTTTTCTTTCCCCAGCCCTAAGGATTCCTGGGGTTTAAAGATGAACGAGCAAACCAAAGATCTGGTTGAAATAAAGGTAATTTGGGTATAAAAAAATTAGATTGACCCCTCTCGGACAAACTTGATTTTCTTCTGTTTCTACTGCTGGTGATTTTCTCTGTTGAAAGATGAACTGGATTGCCGGCAAGACTAAAAAATCACCCATTGAATCTGCAAATACGCTTGGCACTTGCAGGATTTTTGATTAGCCAAAAAATGGGAGAACTTCCTAAAATATCAACCAGTCCATTTAATTGGCACCTCCAGAATCGTTCCCAGAAAAAAAAAAAACAACTTTGAAAACGATATTTCCATTGAGGAAAACCATTTTCTCCCTGGAAGAAGAAGAGTTTTCCGAGCTGCTGAAAGGGCAAAGAAAGATTTCAAAGTTCTGCAGGTTCTTAAATATTCTACTGAGTTAGAACAACATCATTTGGGGGGAGAACAGAGAATGGAACAGCATAACAAAAAAAAATGGAAAAGCAACAAAAAGCACAGCAAGAACATCCATCACTTTTCACTGTCAAAATCCTAAATATCAAATCACCTGTATGCATCGTCTTCTTTCAAGTCTCATATCATCCTGCGGGTTTGTGGGGACGGGGGGAGTCCAGCAGCAAACAACACTGGAAAAGGGGAAAAAAAAAGAGAATAAACTCGTTAAACTGCAGCCACAACTGCTCCGTTCAACCCCGAGCTAAACCAAGGAAATTCAAACAGAAAATGAAGTTTTCACACGGGCAAAGCAGAGACGGGCGTGACAAAGATTTGTCTTGTACTGATATGTGGTTTTAGAAAAACTTTCTAAGTGTCAAAATGTCAAGGATTCACTTCAATTTCATCGGATAAATCTTAAAATTAACATCATCCCAAAAAACTGTCAGCTACCCATCTGTACAGTGCCCTTAAATGTGTGGATTTTCCCAGGAATTCAAAACATAACTGAACTTGTGGGATTTTCCCACATCTACAAGCTATAAAACTATAAATGCATATAAACTCCTAAATGTTAAAGTTCATTTCTCCTCATACCCTGATGAAATGAAACTAAGTTCACCTTGCTGCAGATAATTCAAATACGCTCAGAAAATTAAAATGGTACTTTTCAAAGAGAAAGAGATATAAAGACAGGAGTTTCTAGGAAGAAAGCTCCCACAGAAATTAAGAAGAGGAGCGGGATTGTGAACAAAAAAAAATCAGATTAAAACCCAGAACACAACACCCGGCAACTACAGAATTTCCCACGCATTTGGTTTTTTCACTTATTCTCCAACAACCTATGGAATTACCAAAGCCACTCGGAATTACTGAGAATTCCAGAGAACTCTGCAAATTACTGCCCAGCTGCAACGGGAGAGTTATTACTATTTAAACACCTCCTGAAATATGTAACTTCAGGCGAGTGTGAGCAGCCTAAAACGCGCTCAGCCCCTGCAATTTGAGCAGCAGCCGACACCGTTCGCTCCATTTCCCCCCGACAATGAGAGCTCCAACCCTGCCCAGCCCACCCTGCCCTCCTGCCACCCTCGGGGCTCCTCCCGGTGCCACGTCCAGGGGGGCAGCGGGGCCGGGAGCTGCTCGGTGCGCCCGTGGAGGAGCAGGGGTTGTGTTGGTGCTGTGGGAAAAGGGGAATTTGATCTGTGGTGTGCGTTCCCCCAAAAAGAGGGGAAGCCTAAAAGTGGCCGTCCCGCGTCCTGAACCGCAGCTTTTGGATGGCTGCAGCTCCACGGGTGCCAGGAGAGCTGCTGGGGCCACGGCAGGTGCTGCAAACTGGGCACCCTGGGGCCCGAATCGCTTCAGCTGGAGGGAAAGGCGGAGCTGAGGCAGCAGCTCCCAGTGAGGCAGCACAGGCAGCCCTGGCAGGAAACAAGAAAGGAAGAGCAAACTCTTCTTTGAACGAACTAACCATGGGATCCCGGCGTGGTTTGGGTGGGAAGGACCTTAAAAATCAGCCAGTGCCATGGCAGGGCCCCCTCCCACTGTGCCAGGGGCTCCAGCCTGGCCTTGGGCACTGCCAGGGAGCCAGGGGCAGCCACAGCTGCTCTGGCAATTCCAGCCCAGCCCTGCCCACCCTGCCAGCAACAATTCCTGCATCCCAATCTCCCATCCCATCCCACTCTGCAGCCATTCCCTGGCTGCTGTCCCTCCATGCCCTGGAAATTGTCTCTCTCCATGGTTCCTGCAGCTCCTTCAGGCCCTGCAAGGCCACCCTGAGCTCAGCCCAAAGCTGCTCCCGTGCAGGTGAACAATCCCAGCAGCTCCAGGTCCTGGAGCACCAGGTTTGTCCATCCCACACAGGTGCCCTGAGGCTGCAGAGCCTCAGTCCGGTCTCTAAATCTCTCCCTGGCCAATCTCCTTTATTCCCTTTAACTGCAGCACCTCTGGCTTTACACCAGGATTACAGGAAGCCTTTGCAGCAGCAGCAGCAGCAGCTCAAGGACTGAAGGCATCCCTCTCTTGTCTTCACCACCCTGCAGCTCAGCCACTGCTTGAGCCCCTCCCAGTGCCGGACCAGTTTCAATCCTCACCCAGCTTTGTTGAAATCATCGCCAGACTTGGAGCAACTTGCAGCCAAACTATCGTGGAGCGCTCAGCCATTGTCTCCTGCCCATTCCCAAACGGGAATGCTCAGCTCCCAAAGCAGCTGCAGAGGTAACCACAGAGCCCTGAGTAATTTTAGAATTTAGAAGAAGCTTGAAGAGCTACCAAGACTAAGGAAGAGCTGCTGATGTGAGAAAGTCATTAACAGGTTATTAACAGGAATCAACACATTGGTGCATTTCAGAGCTGACCGGGATCCACCCCAGCATCAACCCAGCCTGGAGAACTGGAGAGCTCCCGTGGAATTCCAGGGTGGAAGAGCAGGTTTGCCAAGGAGGGGGTGAGTCCCAGGGACAGTAACAGTGTCACAGACACCCGGCAGGAAAAGGTAACAATTTTATTATTGTTTTAATGGATACAACCAAATCGCACCCTAAACTCAGTCGGCGTCTTCAGCTGCGCCTGCATTGCCAAGTTCTTAAAGCAAAAAAGGCTTTTCAGCCAGCCTGCACAAAGGCTTCCTGGTTTAGATAATAAATTGATGATAAGAGGAGGCAAGAGCAAATCCTACTCATCACACAGTCTGTAAGATCATTACTGAAGAATCCCCTCAGTAATAACATTTACTGGCCTTCGAGAACCCAGTCTGATCTCCTTACCAGTACAGAACAGAACGGAACTGGAAATAAAGGAGGAGAGGAAGGAACAGACGACAGGAAAAGGTGTTCAAAAGCAAATTACTCAACGCGGTAAAGCAAAAAGAAGAAGGAAAGCCCAAGTCTTTGATTTGAGCGAAGAGAGCAATTTCTACAAACCACCTGTGCTCAAACTTTCCCTCGTGCTTTTGGCTGTTGATTCCCTCTGGTTCCCTCTTCCCTTTGGGATCGTGGGTGGTGACACCGAGGGACAAAGCTCTGCCACCCTCGGGCTCTTCCTCACAGCCCCAGCCTGCTTTGCCCCCGGCCTCTTGGAGAATTCAATCTTGATTCCCCCCAAGGGAGCATCCGGCACAACTCAATCGCCAGCACGCTCAATAGGTTCACATCAAAGGTGGGCTCAGAGCAATCGGGTTGCTAAACCACTAAAAGTTAAAGTGCAAAAACCATTATTAGCATGAAAATTTAATTAAAAGAGAAGTCTGCTGGGGAGGGGGGGGGGTTGCTCTTTACATTTTACTAAGAAAAACCCTTCGTGGAGGGACTGATTTTCCTTATTCGGGATTCAATATGGAATCTTTTTGCAAAGCCAGGTTCAAGTTTTTCCTCTGTGAAAAAGATGATTTTGTAATTTTTTTTTTTTAAAGTCATACTCGTGGAATACAGAGAAAACCCCTGCATTTCTCATGACTACACACACTGCTGGCAGAGCTGAACATAATTCAGGTCACTGACCTTCGGTGAACACAGGCAGGCCTGTTGCTAGCAACATAAAATATAAATACTTACTTAGTAACCAAATTTTTTTTTGATTATTATTTACTAGAAAAATTATCCTGAAGTACCCACCGTAAAATTGGGGTTATTAACATACTGGAATATCATGGATTTTGACATCTGAACTACGCAGAGGCAACCGGTGACGAGGTTTGATGTAAGACAAACTGAGCAAAAAAGATTCCTCAAAGACACAGATTCGGTGTTTTATTTCCAACCCGCACAGTGGAATGCGAAGTACAATCAATCCAATTGGAATGAGATTAATAAATCTGACGAGGGTGACTGACAGCTTCCCAGAGGGACAAGGCTGAGGAATTCCAGAATCATTGTTTTGCCAGCACCCAGCACACGCAGCGTGCTTTGTTAGCAGGGAAATCCCATGGGTTTCATGTCCAAATTAACACACCCAAATTATTTCACTGCTGTTCCTGTGATCAACGCAGGTGATGATCTATCTGAGGAATAATTCACGAGAATGAAAAGGGAGGGGGGAAAAAAATGCCCAATCTGTATTGATTCTGCTTTGTCCAACAATTCAGGGTCACCTGCAAAATCACAGCAGAAAATGAAAAGTAGATTATGATTTCAGCATTCCCTGCCTTTTCTGCTCACCTGCAGGTTTCCTACGTACCCCACAGCAAATGTATTGAGTACTAAAGCCCAGGTAAATTAATTTGTGATCAGCATCACATCTGTCCTGCTCCCAAAGGAGGCCAAGATCCCCTTCTGCAGCTTTAATTTCTATGGGATTCTGGAAAACTGATGAGCTGAATGTTTTCACTGAAACAGCAGCTACTTAAGGACTACAGAATCAGGGAATCATGGAATGGTTTGGGATGGAAGAGAACCTTAAAGATCACCCTGGGCAGGGCCAATTCCACTGTCCCAGGCTGCTCCCAGCCCAGCCTGGGACACTTCCAGGGATGCAGGAGCAGCCACAGCCGCTCTGGGCAAAGGTTTTAAAACTCAAACTCATCATTCAGTGAAAATAAAGCACCTCTCTTCAGGTGACTTTGTGTATTCTACAGAACCCCGAGCAGAGTCACGGCTCACCCTCACGCGTGAGGTGCAGGTTACTCCACACGGAAAGACAACGGGAAAAATTGGGGAATTGAGCGTTTTCCTCCATCGCTGAGGAAAAAATCAACAATAACAAAACCTCCCCACACAGCCCTCATCCTCCTAGCAGCGTGAAATTTGCAGATCGGGACTTTTGAGACGCTCAAAAACCGAGGGCAGCTCGACCCAAAACGCGCCCGGACGGCGATTTGGAGTCCCGCGCTTCCGAAATGATTTCCCCGAGTTCCAAAAAGCACCGGGTGGCTGTGAAAAGTGAATGACTGCTTTCACTCTCCTGCTCGATTCGCACCACGTGAATGGCAAGAAAAGCCACGGGTGAGGTGTGAAAGCTTGTGGAAGCAGCTTTGCCCGAAATCCCGAGTTTCTCAGGCGATTTTCAGAGCTGCAGTTGCAGCGGAGCAGGAATTTCACAGCAGCAGCAGAGCAGGAATTTCCTCAGAGCTGGAGCAGTCTTTGCCCTTTTCTCTGCTGCATTGGGATGGGGGCACTCAGCAAAAACTGCACTGGGGCAAATGGAGAGAAAGGAATTTTTTTATTTTATTTTTTTACAGTCAATTTCTGAAATTCATTCACTTTCCAAATGTGTGCTGCTGCTTCCCAAGCGTGTGGAGCAACTGGAAGGGTAAATTTGTAACTGAGCCGGCCAGCCAGAGAAGTCAGGATTTGGGTTGGTTTGTTTTTTAATATTCGTTCATTCATTCAGGTGAAGCCCAGAATAAAACCTGGGGTTTTAGGAAGAATTCAACTGACACAGTGAGGGGGCAGAGGAGGGGAAGAAAAGCCCCACGATGAAGGTTGAAATACTTGAGATTTTTGAGATAATTTGCATCTGATGCTTTACTTACCCACTGACTAAAAAAAAATAAATAAATAAATTTTAGAGGCACAAACTTCAAATGTTTTCAGTCCGCTGACCTAATAAGGAACCTCCAATTAGAGGGGGGAGTGGCTCTTTCTTTCCACCCACTTAATAGTGACAGACAAAAGTCAAACCATTGGATTTGCATTCCCCTCCCTCCACCAAACAAAAGGAAAAGATGCCACAGCTGGAATTGCCCATCCCCTGCAACAACAGGAGCACGGGAATGAAGTCCTGTTCTGAAGTGGAAGGACTGTAAATTAATTTATCCAGCCAAATATGAAATGTTTTACAGAGCTGAGATTTTTCTGCAGGTATTTTTTTTTTTCCTTCCTACAGATGTCCTCAACAACGCCAATAATTGGACGTACAAAATCTATTTCTGTTCCTTGTGGTTGGGAAAAGAACTAGAGAAATGCAAATCCAAACATGCCCCGCTCCAGAATTGCATTCATCACTTCAGAACTTCAGACCCAGACGACTGGAGGGAGCAGAACCTTCCGACTTCTCCCTGAATTTCTGAGCCATAAAGGAAGAATTGCAGGAACACCCTAAAGCTGCCTCAACTTTCCACAGAGCGTGGCCAAACCACTCAATTTACCGATTTTTATTACAACCTTGATATTACTACAGCTGATTATTCTTCCAATTTAGTGGTCACTACTTCTGCTCCTCTCCTTTTATTGTCGTATTCTTTATTTACAAACTGGGCTCTGCTGCTCAGACACCTGGCAGGGGAGGGCACTCAGCTGCAGCCACCTGAACTTTTCCATTCGGGATTAGAGCCGGAAAAATCCGAATCGATCTTAGACCACAACACACAGAAATACTCTCTGTATTTAGGAAGATTCGGCAAAACTGCTATCCCACATTTAAAGGAAATAAAAACTCCTTCTCCAGCTCCATTTTGGCAGAAGACGCTTCTGGTGCTGCCCTCAAAGATTTAAAGTCCCTTATTTCAAGTGTAACAATGTAGATGTTTGTTGTCCCGGTACTGCAGTACCTTTAATCTTGAAAGTTTCCAAAATATTTTAATAAGCAGAGATAGGCACCGATTTAGTCCCCCAGATTCAAAAAACAAAACAAAAACCACTACGAAATAACCGAGCGCACAAAACCGAACGCGCCGAGGTGGAACTGCTGGCTGGCCCTGTACAGAAATGGTGCTAATTAGTCCGATTTTGGGTTAATGACATCTTTTTTTTTAGCCATATAGAGGTTTGTGAGCATTTTTTAAGGACTCTTGGACCTTTTCAAACACGCCAGGAACTGCTGTTTAAATGCTGCCCCTCTGACAACTGCAATGCCCCAACCTTGGCCTTTCACTATTCAGACTGAGACTGGACAGACAGAACTGGGTCCTCTCAAACTCTGCTCTCCCAGCTCCTTTGGATTTGGAAAGCACCAGCTCCAGCTTTCTCCAGACACGTCAGGATAGAAGCAGCAGGTTTAAAATCCTCGCTCAACACGTTTGCAAACAGCAGTCCCTGTGAAGTTCATCAGCTTTGAAAACTGACAGTGCTCAAGTTCAGGCTCCGAGACGATCAGACGCGTTCACCTCCACGGGAATAAACTGAATTCTTTCATTCCAATTGTTATTTTTAGGCTGAAGTCTCCCAGAAGCCAAAGGTGATGCTGATCTGGCTGCTGTGCTCCCAGAGCCCTCTGTGTCCCAGGGACACAACACGGAGTTTGAACAGGAATCTTGTAGGGACAGAAAGGAATGGAAGGGACCTTAAATCCCCCCCTGTCCTGGCAGGGACCCCTCCCAGTGTCCCAGGGGCTCCAGCCTGGCCTTGGGCACTGCCAGGGATCCAGGGGCAGCCACAGCTGCTCTGGCAATCCCAGCCCAGCCCTGCTAGGAACAATTCCTGTACCCCAAAATCCCATCCAATCCCACTCTGCAGCCATTCCCTGGCTGCTGTCCCTGCAGGCCTCGTCCCCAGTCCCTCTGCAGCTCTCCTGGAGCCCCTGCAGGCCCTGGAAGGGCTCTGAGCTCTCCTGGAGAAAAATCTCTGCAGCCCCAGCCTGTCCCAGAGCTGGAAGCAGCGATTCCAGGTGGGATCTCAGGATCAGAGCAGAGAGAGGGGGAGATTCACCGCACACCAAAGCCATGAATAAATAAAAGCTCCCCCATTTCCTTCTTCCCATTGTTCACTGCGAGCCCTTCCACCGCTCGCAGCTCACATCCTCGCGGGCTCCGAACGTTTCTCACTCCATCCCTGGGATCATATTTGTCAGCTTCCCATCGTTCGGGGTGGGTTTCCCTTCCATCTGTAGCGCATTTGCCATGGCCTTATTCCCCGCTTAAGGAAGCGCTGACCTAGAAAACTCTCATTGAAGAAGGAGAGAAACTAACGAACTTCAGGAAATCCTCATCTCGGCCGGGCACCCACCCAAAGCACCTTCTTCACACTCCCCACATTCCAAGGTCCTGTTGCGTTATCCCCATCCGTCCCCGCCTTAATATTAAAGCAAATCTCGGTGTATCCCGAGCTAGGCTGAGAGGAAGGCAGGGGGAGGCAAGAAGCTGCAAATTCCTCCGTTTTTAAGGGGTGTTATAATCCACAGGAATCATTCAGGCATCCCATCCGAGTGATAAAAGCAATGTGGGAGAAAAACCTGGGTGCACATCAAGCAGGAAAAGCTTTACAGGACACATTTATTATCCCGCTGAGTGGAGATTTCATCAAACATTCACCTCCAAAAATGCAGTTACCGGTGGCTCATTGGAGACTCCAGAGTATTTGTTCTCCTCTATAGATATTTAATGTTAAAAACAAATAAAAAATAAAAATAAAAGCTCAGAACGTACTAATTATAATGTGATATGAACCCAAATTCCTTAGAATTTCTTCCAGGAATTCCTCATCCATGCATGGACATCTCCAAAACAAAAAGCCACGACACCCCTTCAAGTGAACTGACTGCCAGTCCCCCCCAGATGTTTATTATCCCCTGCTCATTAATATGGAAAAAAAGAGAATTTTCAGAGCTTCAGGAATCCAACAAAGTCTAAGAGCCATCTCTCAGCGAGATAAAAACCCAGGAAAATTCTCTAACAGAGCCCTCTCACGTTCACTTGGTCTAACTCGACTTTCATGAGGAGGAAATAGAAAAAGTTGAACCTTTGGGACAAGTTGATGGGAATTTCACCAATCCCAGCAGCCCAGTGTGGAGCTGACGCTCTCCCAGACAATTCTCATTTCTTGGAAAAGTAGACACTGCACTGATCTTTGACAAACTTATCCCTTTAAGTATTTAGGTCATGGTAAGAGTATCAATTTTTTATTAAATAACAGTTATCTCTGCCAGCATCAGAAGTTGATAAGGGCCTTAACCAGAAAAGTTTGGTTTCCTGTAGCATTTTTTTTTTCCCTGATTTAAAAAAAAATAAAATAAAATCCTAAAATGGTTTTGACGAGGCAGGTTGCAGGAAGGAAATGAGGACAAATAAAAATTTTTTTAAAAGGCTTTTAAATCCTGACCTTATAACCCTCTAAGGAGCACTCAGGATCGCCAAGCCCAAGGTATCCAGGAAATAAAAAAAGGCAAGAAAACCTTTGGTGTCCCACTGAAGTTCACACTCCCAAAAAAAACTCCCAGAAACAAAGGGAATGGGGCAGAAGAATTTCACTGGGTTTTTTTCCTGCTGTAATTTCCCAATTTCCCAGTTGAAGTCACTTTAGCTTGTTAAAATATGGATGGACATTCAAATGGATGGATTCAGCACGAGCACTTCTACTTTCCCAACTAACAGGTAAATAATGATCAACAAGATTTAAATAATTTGGGCTAAAATATCGTGTACCTGAATAGATGGATGTGAAACAGGTCACCTATTTAAGAGGAGAAGCAAGCATGAGATTTCCAGAAGAGTTTGGGTTGGTTTTTAACATAACTGGCCCAGCTGGTGGCTGTGTGGAACAGAAATATTCTTTTTTTTGGTCTCCTTTGCAGAGTAGGAAGAAGAAAACGAAGCATCCTCACTCCACAATTCAGCTTCTGGTATGAGCAGGTTCTGCTCACGGCTTATACTGTGAAAATACCTTTTCTTAGAAATTCACTTTGGGAATTTCAAATCATCTTTTGGTTTGTCCAAAAAGGAAAAACACAAAAACCACATTTTGTGTGTGTGTGTGTGCACATCTGTCTTAAGGCAATACAGAATTCAAGTGAAAATTTCAAATGAATGAGACAAAGAAACCTGGATGTGGTATTGGTAAAGTTTTGAGGGGAAATGACAGAAAATTTAAAACTTGGGGGTTTCTAAGAGGTTTCAGTGTTGAAAATGGGGAATTTTTTTCCTATTGGGGAAGGGAAAGAACAAGGAACTGAACAAATTACAATCAGAGAGGTGCTGGCAATGACCTGGGAGAAAAAGGGCACAAGCAGAAATTAGAAAACTGTTTAAAAGCCAGGGAAAAACTCGAAGAGGAGAAGAAGAGAAACATCAGGAGAGTCAGAGCCAGAACTCACTCCCAAGTTAAGGCAGAGCAGCATCCGAGCTCGGAAGTTTGAGAGAGCAGAAAGTCAGAGCGAGGAGAGAATATAGAAATTATTATTACTCCTCCTACTATTATTATTATTATTATTAAGAACTCCTGGTTGCACTCTTTGCCTCAGAACAACTCTCCCAACAAAATTTCCTCCGGCTGTTTCCACGATCCAAACCCCGTGCAGGAACTTCCCAAGAGTTTGCCAGCGCTTGGAACATCGGCTGGCCCTCACCCCTTGGTAGATGAAACACAAAACCCATTTTTTCCTTTCATTTTTATGCTTCTTTTGGATCAATGATTTCGAATTTGGCTTAGGTACAGGTTTGGGGAGAGCAAGGTGATTTTTATCAGCCCCGGGGAAAACGTGGGCAGGTGTGGGTGGGTGGAAGGAAAAAGGGGGAGAAAAATCAATGTTTTTCTCTGAATATCCCGTTCTTGCTGTGCTGCCCTCAGCAGCCTCTCCGCACTGGAATTATGCACCAGCCTGATCTCACTCTAGAAAACGGATCTGGGTGTAAAAGAGAGAACGAAACCTTCTCAAATTTCCCCCAAATTGAAGAGATGTACCCACAGAATTCCAATCCTTCTTCCTGCTCTGCTTCCCTCCACTGCCAGCACGACCAGCGGTGGCTCCGGGCTCTGCCACGGGTTGGCTGAAGGTGGAACACCTCCTTTTTAAAGAGTTCCACTGAAGACATTTAAATTTTCCATCTAAAAATGCAGGACAGAAAAAGGTGGGGCACACACCCGGCGGGCAGTGGCACAGCAAAGTCTCTGTTCCCCAAACCGGTCGCTCCTTAAGGCTCAGAACTCAGCCCTGCCACAAAGGTTGGAGCTTCTGTCCTGGCAAAACAGAGCTGGGGATGTCCCAGCCCTGGAAATGGTCAGGTTGGATGGGACAGGGACAACCTGGGAGGTGTCCCTGCCCAGGGCAGGGGCTGAGAATGAGACATTCTTTAGGTGACTTCCAACCCAAACCATTCCATGGTTCCGTGTTCCAAAGTGGGTGAATCCCAAAAACGCCTCCTTCCCTCCCTTCCGTGAGGATTGAAGTCGGATAAATGTTGAAATTCACTTTTATTCACAGAAAAAAAAAAACCTACCCGGTCAATCCAGCTCTCCCAAATTTACACCCCTTACTGAAACACCCTTCCTAAAACTGAGGCAGGCAGATCAAACGGGAAAAGAGGGCGCCGATTAAAAAATCAGCGTTTTCGTAAAAGACAAAATCCCCTCGGGGGAAAAAAAACGAGTTCAACCCCTGGAATTCCCGAGCAAATCCTAAATTCCTTGAGCAGACCTCGATGTGGATGTGCTGAGTCACTCTCCAACCTTCAAGAGGCTGCTTCTCCAAGTTAACAGAGCGCTGGGAAGGAAACTCCAGGCAAAGGAAACGGCGAAGGCGAAGAGGATCCCGCTCTGGAAGCGCCGGCCAGGGGCGAGGTGAGCAAAGGAAATCAGGAAAGATTTGGAGGGGAAGAGCAATGGAGGTGGTGGAGTCACCGCTCTGGAGGTGTTTAATTAATAATAAAAAAAAGGGGGTTGGATGTGGCACTCGCTGCCAGGGTTGAGGTGAGGGGTTGGGGGTGACCCCGTGATTCTGGGCACTCACTTCACCTCGGGGCTTTCCCTCCCTTGCTGGAGAACACCTGAGGGAATTCTTCTTTTTTTCACAAAGCTCTACAAGATGTCAAAAATCCCTGAATTCCCTCTCTCCATCCCCAAAACCAGGAGCTCGGCACCTTAGGTCAGCCTGGCAATGGGATGCAGAAGGTTTGGGTGGATGGGGTTTTTCTCTGAGATAAAAAACTCCAGCACGGGATGCTGGGGAAATCCATGAGAATTTACTTGGTTCAGACACTAAAATGTGCCAGGAGAAAACCCCAAACCTAAAACCAAGTGCGGGGTCTGGACAGTGATCAATTACTAACTTCCAGATTAAAAAAACTCAATTTATATATTTGCTACAGGATAAAAGATAGTTCAGACCACCAAAAGCAAGAGGCAATTCTCCCGTTTTTGTCAGTGCTCGAGTGCTTGACTTGGTTTGGGAATTTTTATGGGAATAATTAATAAAGTAAGTCACAGGGACAGCCCAGACTGGAATGTTGGGAGGAAGATGATGCTTCCAACCTCTGGGATACAATCCAGAGCTGTTTTCTCAAGTCCATCAAGGAATTTGATGTATTTGGCACTGCCAGGTTGGGCTTCAAAGCTTTCAGAACACACAGAGGTGACCAAGACAAAACTTAGAAATTCCATTCTGTGATTGCTAAAAATGTACCTGGAGCTTCAGCCTCACCTCAAACCACAGCCCTCAGATTCTTTTATTTCGTGCAAAGATGAAATTTAAGATTTGGTTTTTAAAGTAGCAGTGGTCCAGAGGAAGAAAAAACCAGCAAAGCAGTGAAAGAAACCTGTATCAGAAAATACCAAGGGAGTTTTGTTTTTTTCAAATATGGAAGTCTGAACATTAAATTCTTCATCCCGTATTCAAAGCCTTGTATAGAAATAATCCCACATTCTCACATTTCAGTAAAATTAGGTAGGAACTCCAAGACTCAAAATCTTCACAAAAGAGTGAGGACAACACTTAGAAAATACTGGGTTATACTGTGTAGGCTTAGGATTATATTTCTGAGGTAGAAAAAAATAGTGATGAATATTTAAAAAATGAGGAATGACCTAAGGAAGGTCAGTGAAGTCCCCCCTCTCTCTTAGCAAACTTTGGGAATATAAACTGAGGAAATCTTTGTCACACACACACAAATATTATTGGCTGATCTCAATCAGAACATGTTCCTGATTTCAAAAATAATAATAATAAATTAAGAACTGGAAGTGATTACACTGGAGAGAAGAAGGAGGAATAAAAGAAAGGAAAAACCCCAAGACAGAAAACGCCCTGAAAATGAGCCTCCCATGAACTTCTCAGCAGCAGGAGGAGATTTAATGACACACACTGCCCCAATGTGATCTTTCCTTGATTTCCAGGATTTTTAAAGCATTCCAGAGCTGGCTGAGGTTGGGCTTTGTGCTGTGGATCCTGCCCAGAGGTCAGTGCCCATCTCCCCTCGGTGGTGCCAACCCGGAGCACCGCGTGAGCGCTGGCAGCGGGCAGGAGCCCTCGGAAAAATGTCACTTTGTCACACACGGACATTCCTTCCTGCACACACCGGGCCCAGGGCTGGCTCCAGCTCCTCCATTTCACCTCATTGTAACAAACCCAAACAGGTTGTTTAAATAAATCTGTTCCGTGGGGTTGGATTTCAAGATCCAACCGCTGGAACCTGGTGAACTGTAAGGAGAATTTGTTCCTTGAAATAACTGGGTGCTGGTCAAGAATACCCAGCACAAAACTAGAATGAAATACTTGCTTTATGCAGGTGTGATACAGTCATTATACAATAGTTACACAACTCTTTCTTTGCATAAGAAGAAGAGGAAAAAAATGGGATTTTTTTTAAACTGGGCTTCAGAAGAGAGAATTTGATAATGCCATGATTGGTTTTCCTTGCTTTATTGGCTCCTGCAGTCAATTAAATGGAATTATTCTAGCAATAACTTGGGTTTGGGTTGACTGTGTGGCAGTAACCAAGTCAACGTTTTAAACCTTGAACCTCCAAAGCCACTTTTAAAAATCTGTCTCCAGTTCTAGAAGTTCTTAGAGGAGAAAAACATTCCTAGTGCCCACCACGAAGAGGAAAGGACTCCAGAAGGAGACCCCGAGCTGTCGAGGAGCACCAGGGAAGGCACTTTGGAGCTGTCCGTGCTGTGAACGGGGCTGTGGGTAAGTGAAGGCCACAGAGCCACAGAAATGAATGCTGTGATGGGGCAGAGGCTCACAGAGCTGAGAACATCCTGAAGGGCCACACCAGAGCAATGATTCCCATTCACACCTCCAGATGTTTTAAACCTTCTATGGTTAAGCTTTTGTACAGCAGACTATCAAATTACAATAATTACCGTAACTCACAACCTTTTTTTGTTGACTGAAGAAAACCCAAACCACAAACACACGGATTTCCCCAAGGCTGTCCTGGAAATTCTGTAGGTGAGGAGGGGAAGGGGATCTCCAAGTCAGGGAATGTGACACGGAGAGAAGAAATAATACTTACTCCATGTTGTAAACACAAACCAAAATGGAAACCAGATCCCAAGGAAGGGTTCTGATGATTGCAACACAAACTCAAGCAATTCTTGACTGCCCTTATAAAAACTTTACCTTAAAACTGTCCCTTATACTTTTCTCACTCAGACTTCAGCTGAGTGATGCTGTCTCTCGTAAAGATAATTCACAAAATACATCGAGTCACTTCGAATTTCAGCTTCACAATTAAGTTTATAATGAAAATTGATCGTTAATAAATACATACTAAGCTTCTTAAAAATAAGAAACCACCAGAGAAAGTTTGAGGAGCCCCGAGAGTCATTGCAAGTGAAGCTGTAGTAACTGGGGAGTTGCGGGGTAGTAACTGCACCTACTGCTGCCTCTGATTTTGGGGCAAAGAGCCAGGAAAGTTCGGAGCCTTTGGCGAGAGCCTGACAGCAAAATGCAGAAGCTCCTCTGTCGGGAGCAGAGACACCCGGGGCACCCTGAGCAGGGACAGCCCCGGAGCAGGGGCGGGAGGTGGGGCCGGGGAGCCCCGTGAGGGCAGAGCCCAGGGCGGTTCTGCAGCTCCGTGAGGGAATCCCAAAATCCCAAAATCCAAGCGGGTTGGGGATGGCTGCAGGGAGAGCTGCCCTGGTGAGGGAGGAGCACTCTCCCTGAGGGGACACAGGGGACAGAGCCCCCTGCCCGGGGCTGGGAAAGGGGAATTCTGTCCCTGTGTCCCCTCAGGGGAGAGCCCCCAGCCCAGGGGGGACGTGGAGCTGCTGGAGAGAGCCCAGAGGGGGCAGCAGGATGGGCAGAGGATGGAGCAGCTCTGCTGGCAGGAAAGGCTGGCACAGCTGGGATTGTTCCCCTGCACAGGAGAAGCTTTGGGCTGAGCTCAGGGTGGCCTTGCAGGGCCTGAAGGAGCTGCAGGAACCATGGAGAGAGACAATTTCCAGGGCATGGAGGGACAGCAGCCAGGGAATGGCTGCAGAGTGGGATGGGATGGGAGATTGGGATGCAGGAATTGTTGCTGGCAGGGTGGGCAGGGCTGGGCTGGAATTGCCAGAGCAGCTGTGGCTGCCCCTGGATCCCTGGCAGTGCCCAAGGCCAGGCTGGAGCCCCTGGCACAGTGGGAGGGGTCCCTGCAGGGCAGGGCTGGGCTCTGAGGTCCCTTCCCACCCAAACCATCCTGGGACTCTGTGAAAAATCTGATTTTATTGGGAAGACAGAGATCCACGGATGCAATCACACACACACCTCCAGCTCCCTTTGCTGCACAGGGCCTGCCACAGCAATCTCAGTTTCTGAAGGCACGCTCTGACATTGCCAGAAAGTCACCCCAAGTACAAGAGCACGGAATTTTCTAAGCTTGGGAACATCTGATGGTGGTGAAAAATGTGCATTAAGCTGTTATTCCACCACGCTGGCCCAGCGTTTGTCACATTTATGAGTAACTTCGACAGAAATGAAAGCTACCGAGATCTTGTAACATTAACAAAGAAATCAATGTATTTCAAACACCGACTCTGGCACAGCGCTACATTAAGGCCTAATTATCCCCAAGTTGGAAAGAATAACAATAAAGAAGCCAGAATCAGGCGTGATCCTGGAAAGTTACTGAGCTTCCAGTATCCATCAGATTTTGAAAGACTGTATGGAAGCTGATTTGTCTGTGACCACACACACCCCCTCTCTGTGTTTTTAACGTGCGAGTCCTGTTAAAAGTACATTTTAAAAGAGGAATATATGAGATTATCCAGCTGCAAGGAGGGAAAAAGCTGCAGTGACAGCAGAGATGAGCGTGAGGGAACTCGCAGTGACCAGGAAAACACAGAAGTGAGGAAGTACCAACACATCCACTTCCCTGGCGAGAGTTCTCTCCCCTTTTAACCCTTCCCTCGAGTTTTAACTCACACTGAGGGGCACAAAACTGCTCCCTCCAGAGAGGAGATGCCGGCCGTTCCAACAGGACCACAGAAAATGAGTTTTTAGCAATTTAGGGAGTTCACCCAGGCACAAATCATGAGCTGAACACACACAGGGAAATGGGATTTGGAATGAAACGTGTTCGCAGTCAGGAAAACACAAAACCTTTGGGACACTAGGATTTAAAAGTTTAGCTGGCAGAGTTCAATTCAATCATTAAAATTATTTACTTATGCTCTTGTGAACTAGTAATCCTAGTAATTTGATTTTTTTTTCCCAGTAACTCAACAAAATTCAGGGGTTTTTTTTCTCCATTATTTTTTGAAGGAACTGTTCTACCATCAGCAATCGATTTGTACATTTCCATCCCTTTCTTATTTCACCATCCAAACAGTTACCCAAAAGAAAGAGGAAACTTCTCAACACAAAGAGGTATTAATGTATTATTAACTATTCCTTTAACTGACTCACAACACAGTCTATTTTTATTTGCCTCTGGGGGAAAAGAAAAAAAAAAAAAAGGGGGGAAGAATACTAAAGAGGAGTTGGAACTTTATGTAACATCAATTGAAAGCTTGGTCTCTCACAGCTGGAACAAAACTGACACTTAATGGAGTTAATTTTACTTTCGTTCACTCCGTTTCACTTTCAGCCTGGAAATTTTGCATGTAGAATGTTTACAAATAGGTGTCAGCTCCTGGGGTTTCAGTTTCGGAATCCTTTCCCCGCTTTTCCAAAATTCCAAGCTGGAAGAGAACAGATTTTTGTTTCCTCACAGGGGACTGGAGCAGCAGCAGCAGAGTTTTCCCAGCCTGTGGATGCAGGCAGAGCTGGCTGGGAATTGTCTCCTACATTTCCCTGGCCCTTGGGTGGGGATTCTCCCTGAAAATCTTTAGGATGAATAAGGAGATGATAAAGCCAGCACCGCTCAAAGGCACCAAGGGTTAGGAGAAACCAAGGAATGAAATCCATCAGAACCCAACAAAAGCAGCCCAGTTGTTTTTCCAGTCATTCTGGGATAAATGAGAAGCGAATGCAGAATTTCACCTTCCTTCCCCAGCAGAGGAAAAGGGTGAAACAATGGAGAATCACTGCATTGTGTCACCTTGAAGAGCCAACGCTGGAGAACTCCTCACATGGAAGGTGCCTTTGTGGCAGTGAAAATTCCCGATTTTCCAAAGTTCCTTTGGGTGTTTTGAAGCCACCCAAGGACTACAGCTCCCATCAGCCTCCTCCTGAAGGAGCCCTGGAGGTGAGGAAGGAAGAGCTTCCTCCTTCTCCTCATCGCTACAAGAAAAGCAGTTTGCTCAGAGAGGTTTTGGGTGTTATTTCAAATAGTCTTAGAATAAAAAAGAACTCTCACGGCATAAACATCAGAGTGTGGATAGGTTATTACATAATTCTGGTGGAAATGTGTTCCTTCCCAACTTCTTAGCAAAGAGGTGAAACTGCAAACTCAACAAATAAGGTGTTTGTGCTCAGTTTTACAAAGAATAAAAGCAGAGGTTCTCTGTAAATAATCCATTCTCCAACAACAGAAGGATTTCAGAAGTTAGACAACTCCCGTAACATAAAGATATCCCAAAGTTTTGCACCTCGGTGTGGGGAAGGGCTCTCCAAACGGCATTCCAAGAGAGCACGGGAAGAATGAGCACACACCAAAACCCCAAACTGCCAGCACCACTTCCAACCCTAACCCTGCACCTTAAAAACACCTGAAACGAACGGGGCTGGAGAGGAATTCCCCCAAGACCATCTCATCACGGCAACAAAAAAAAACAAACTGCTTTTTTTTTGGAAGCACCCACCGGAGCTCGGATGGAGCTGTGAAACTCCTGCTCCGTTTTTTTGGGGTGTCGATTCTTTCCCCAGCCAGCAGAGCAGGTGGGACGCTCTCAAAAACACAACTTTGNAGCCAGCCCTGACACGGAGAACTCTTGGCTGCTCCGAGGTAAAATTATCCTTGTCACTGTCCGGCCGGGGGAGGGGACGCTGCTGCCGAGCCCTCGATGCACCCAAGGATTGATGTGGGAATTGTAGCGCTCGCTGCTCCTGTAGCCAAGCCTACCTGGGAGCCTGGAAACAATATCAAACTCTCGACCTACTGCCCTGCCGCCTCAAGAAAACCCCGCCGGCTCTTCAAATGTACTC
>VWZN01019085.1:11264-23941 GCA_013396955.1 Regulus satrapa
TGAAATTCTCTTGTAAGCCATGGTAATGGCACTAATTAGCCTTGTAAATCATAGAAAATCATGGGGGATGGAATAGTTCAAATTGAGACCAGAGCAAAGATTGTAATTTCTTTTGGAGCTATTTGGAACAAAGAAACAGATGTAGTAGTAAAACCCAATTGGCCTGAGGGAGGGGGGTGGCATTCTTGTTGTTCCTAGAGATGAAAATGGGCAGATGAAGTTGAACTTTTTGCATTTGAACATTCATCCTTAAAATATAATACCCCATGCATTTGATATGATCCAGAAGCACAGCTTTGAGAGAACTGTGAGATGAGGGGGCTTTTGCAAATGCAGATTTTTCTCCAGGCGGAAGCACTTGTGAAGATTGAACCCCAAGAAAGACGGGAAACTAAGTCTTCTAGGGGAGTCCCCATGGCTTTGCTAGTGAGAAGCTTCTCTTCCTGAGTGGATTGAAAAACTGTTCTTAGAGGGAGAAATCTTAGAGTTTTGTCTTCTCTACATCGTTATGTTGGTGGGAAAGGAAAAAGTGTCTTAGGGAGGAAGAGAAGTGATTTAAAGGTTTCATTCTGATGTCCATAAACCAGTTTATTTTTTCAATAAAAGGTTTCTTTGTTCTTTTGAAGTTTTAGGCCTGTTTTGCTCTTTCTCCTAGTCCTATCTTACAGCAAGAAATAAGTAAGGGATTCTAACAAGTGCATAAACATTTTAAATATCATTGAAGCCAGAACATCTTTTGGTGCATTGGCTGGGAAATTAATGTTAGCAAACAAAAAAACCTCTGCACAAAATAAAGTTTCTGCCTTATTGCAGACTTAAACCGCTACAAGGGAAGAACTATGAGAACAAACCACATATTTCATGTTCCTATTTAATGTATCATAGGTAGGTAAAGATCTTAAACATAATTCACCTAAACTTCTTGTAAATGATCAGCATAATACTGTAAACTGAGGACTAATTACCTCTTGGAGAGTTTTCATGTTGATTTGGGCAATATAGTTCTGCTTTTCATCTGTACAGTAAAATGGCAGTGAAAGCACTAGCACCTATCAGAGAATGTCTTGTGAAATTTTTAATCATTTTAAGTTGTTCAGTATGATAATAAGAGCCATGCAAATGAAGTATTCCTGTCCCATTTTAAATAAAGTCTTCAGATCCTCTGAGCAGATGTTGAACTCTAATCAACTACATAAGCCCATCACTACTATAGAAGGCAAGTGAATGTTTTCAGTAATTTTATTTCCTACAGGACCAAACCTAAACAGAAGTTCCTGGTATCAAAATCCCCTATATTTCAGGATTTGTGATAATCATGTCATAACCGACATTCTAAAGAGAGATTCTTCTGATATACCTGAGCTTTCCCTTTCTGATTATCCACCTGTGTTTTAATCTTTCTGAAAATAAAATTCAGTTGCAAGCTAAAAGCTGTTAATGGATGTGAACAAATGGGGGGAAATGTGACAATATGGTAAGTCTCAGCTCCCTTTCATTCCTGAACAATAGTATCCTACCTAAGCATGATGAAAACTTATGACTCTTATGACTGTCATACAACGCATTTTTGACATTATTTATAAAGACAACTTCAGAAAGGTGACTCATAGCAGGATCTGACAAAGTATTAGCATACATTATTGCCATTTTTTTTTCATGGCTCTATGTGTGTAAAGCAAAGCAATTTTATGATGAAAATGTTAGCCATGACTGTAAGCCCTTTTGAAAACTTACACTATACTTCTCTTTCCTTTTGTTCACAAATTCAACAATTCTTTCATTCTTCCATTAATCAGTTCTCCAATTCTGATTTTCATTAAACCATTTCTGTCCCATATTTGTGCCTAAAGACACTTTAATACAGTAAAATTAATATAAAATGTCACATCCTAAAATGAAAAGCATGTGTTGTTGCAAGGACCCACTGAATCTATATTCTATATTGCCTATTGCCAAATGTAGACTGGTGACTGCCACCATGGCTGGATCAGATTTATTTCTGCTCCAAATGGTATACAGCAGATAGAGTGCATAATTCTAATTTTAATTTTTTGTGTACATAAAGTTACGTAGGTTTTTTTGTTTGGTTGGTTTTTTTTTGGTTTTTTNATTTTTTTTTTTCAAAAAATTTTGTTGGTTTTTTTTTTTTTTTTTTTTTTTTTTTTTTTTTTTTTTTTTTTTTTTTTCTGGAAGGAAGAAATAAACTTTATCTGAGATGAGTTGCCCAAACAGAAACCTGCTGCAATAGCAGATGAGTGATTATGTAGTGATTTGCAGCATAATTACTTATGAGAGACTGAATGGTTTATGTTGCTGACTTGATATCAATAAACAGTTTTGCATAATCTCCTATCCTTTTGCCCATTTTAACAAACTTAAACCTTTTCCAGCCTCCTTAACTTCAAGTCCTGGGTTGTTTACCATCTATTAAATTAAAAAAGATAAATAGAATGCATCTTTGCATTCACAAAGGAAATCAGAAGGAGCTACTGTACTTTTGACTGCAAAGAGGTGCATAAAAATGAATATTTAATAGGATGTCCACTTAGGATACTCTAAACATTGTTACTGGCACTCGTCCAGCTAAGAAAAGCAGAAGGGGGAGGAAACTACACACTGCTTATTTTAATTAGGTGAAATTATGTGGTTCAATAAAGCATGACAGACTGCATAATGAAAGAAGAGCCCCATGTTTATGAGAGAATTATTGATGACAAAAATGTTGGCAGCATGCATGTTTTACTGAGACAGTTGAAAACCATTTTATTATCTTTTCATTCATAATTTCCTGCAACATGTTTCAGTGTGTAAACTGATAACATGACCATGTGGTGGAGGAACCTTTAACTATTTTTTATCATAATGAACGAGGTCATTTTTCTTCTTCACTTCAGAACTAAATGGTGTTGACCCTTTCATAGGCTGATGTAGAACATGGTAGAAGCAAACCAAAAAAAGGCAAAAAGTATTTATCTTGAAAGGTGTTTATTCTGTGAACTGGGATAGAACACATTCCTTGGAGAGGGATTTTAAGTGTAAGAAAATGAAGGCTGGATTCTGACTGACACAATAAAGTGCAATTTTTCCACTTCATAGATAATAGTTGCCTGGCTATAATTTAGAACTGAACTAGAAATGTATTCTGCTTGTTATATTTCAGCAAAATTTGACAGAAAGATAACAAAATTTTAAATGGAAAATAGATAGTATCCTGGAAAAATTAACCTTTTATTTTTTTTTTTTTTTTTAAGCTAACATATGAAATGTGTCATAATATGTCAATTTTTTAACAGGAAACGAATAAAAGTATTTTTGAAAACATAAGGCAATAAAAAAAGAAATAAAAACCCCAAAACTTTTATCAAGAAATATTGTAAAAAAACCACAATCAAATTCATATTTTGACTAAAAAAAATCTTCTTTGTGTAACATACCCTTTCACTTAGGAAAAAAAAAAAAAAAGATTCATTAATATTTCTGGAGAAAACTAGCTTCATTATCTTTACATCTGACATTAGGGTGCAATAAGCCTATTTATACTTCTGTAAAGAATTCAAACCCTGATCTCAGGCCACATCCAGCAAAACAAGGGGCATCTATCTTCTGTCAGTGGACCTGGAATGCATTTAATGTCAGTTCTGTCAAGTTCAGCATATGGAGTGTGATTTAACAACAAAAAATCCTTAGTTGTTATAAGAAAACTGCAAAAAAAGGATTGTTCTCTTGAAATATTTCGGTGTTATTTTATACATGAATGCATGCACACAAGTGTACCAAGAATGTGCTCTCCATTCAGAGAAACTTTTGAACACAGCAACTTTTTATGAAAGATTAACTGAAAAGTATGAGAGAGAGTAGGCAGAGGAAAGAGAGAAGATGTTTGTACTACTTGCTTACTTTTAAAATCGTATGGTAAAGGAAGTTGCATACTCGAAGGCCTGATGAAGGAATTCAGTTGGTGCTTTCTTATTGTGGTCAACGTTCAATGTTGCTGGGGCAATATTTTGCAGAAAAGCAATTCTAAATATTTTACCTGCATGTAGGCAGCTGCAGTAATGGAAAGGCAATTACCTTCTCTCTATCTCAGGGACCATGATATCCAACTGCTCTGATTCTTGCATTCTTGTTTTCCTAATGATTGCATTTTATTTTGCTTGAAATAAAATAGTAATACATACCTCCAAGCACATATTTGTTAATTGATGACATAAGACTACCTGAAAATATCATCTAGAGTATAAGGAAGATTAATGAAATTACCATTCACAACAAAATTTTGTCACACATTCATTTAAGGTCAATGACTTTAAGTAAACTATTAGTTAAACTTAGATAATGATTTTCATGACTCTTTTGTAGGGGACATGATTTTCACAGTCTCATAAAGCTGAATGAGAACACCAAAACACGTCAGGGAACTCTTATGCTTTTATTGTATAGTTACCTTAATTCCAGCAACCATCCCACTATATAGACTGGAAAAGTTTTGGATATCAAGCCAATTTGATGGCTAAACTTTTTCCATACAAAGGAAGGGAAAGAAACAAGAAAAGGGAATGAGAATGCAGATAACATCACCAGTCCTTAAATCCCCCCTTGGTCCTGTTGCTTGGAGCTGGGACAAAGAATGTGAAAAAGAGGAAAAAACATGAGGGGGCATGATCTGCTCCCTTTTGCATTTAACCTGGTACATGTTTCTTATGTGAACTTTTTTTTTTTTTTTTCTTTTCACTCTTTTGTTCCTGCAAGCACAGCTAGCCCTCCTCCAGGAAATGAGCTGGGGCATTGGGACTGAGCAAAAGTCTCAGGGTGGAGCAGGAAGTTGCTCAGCATAGCTCTGCCCCAGCTCCATAGGACCCTCACCTCTGATCACACCTTTCCTGAAGCAATACTCGGACTACTTGAGACAGAATACACTTAGCTCTGATCCTCTAAAGTGACAATTTCACTTGTCTAAGACTGGTCAAACCATATTAATACACTTGTTACAGAGATCAAAATCTTCAGACAAGGCATTCTGTTAAAATCATGGTGTTCATTCTTCAGTTTACAATGTTGAGGATCTGTGCCTGTCTTCGGTTACTTTGGAGCTAATCCTGTTCTGTATTTCCAGCAGGATATTCAGGCCCAATAAGTATTCAGAGGTTGTTTAAAAGGGTTTTTTCCACTGGAGAATCTTTCCTTTATTTTGTATACAGCATTTAAATCAAAATAAAAAGTCCTGACCTAAGTTGAATAGCTAAAAGATGTTCTGCCATCACTATTTTTAATCTCATATTTAGCTACCATAAACAGTGAGCTTTTGCCAAAGAGAGTGGCTAGCATAGCTAATTGGCTTGAGATTTAAAATTATAACAATAATTGTTGTGTACTTCTTGTGATTAGTTTAATTATCCCCATTTCCTCTGAAAGCCTCAACATTAATTCCCATTGACTGTAATGTTAATTACTGTCAGGGGCAGAGATGTTCAGATGTTGGCTCATGCTGCAAAGTGAAGTAATAGATAACTTCAGCAGACAGTTCTCTGCTTCAAAGAAATGAGATCTTAGCATGTCATTTTTTTTTTCTTAAATATGGACAAAATCAAGAATAAGAACATAAAATTTTCCTGATACCATTGAGAAAAATGTTAAAGATATGTTTTTAAATATTTAGCAGGCCTTTTTGGGGTGGCAGAATAGGGCAGAGTTAAAAGAAAATTATTGCAGCCCAGATAATTTCATTTTGGCTTGCTATTCCATTTCATTCCTTATACCCCATCACAGGCATTTGTTTCTCATCCTGACCTCAGCACTGACCAGAGCGGCAGAAAGAATCTCGCAGGTTCAGCAGGGGCTGCTATTGCTGAATATCCTGCTGTCTCCCAGAGGGAGAGGTGTTCATTTGAGATTTTAGAGAACAAGAGCCTTTTCATAACCTCAATTACCGCAAGGTCAATCTGCAACTGAGCGTTCAAGTGGTACTTAGATTGCCTGGTAAGCAGCTGTGGCCCAAGAGCAATGCTGAAACCAAGCTAAACTGTTGTCAGTGTCTATCTGTTAATGACAGCAGCAAAAGAGAATCTTTCTGATAATTTACTTTTTTTGAGGAGCCAGAATTTTCTCCTCAAACATGTAAAGCCTTGTCAAGATTAAACATTCATTTGCAATTCTTAACAAATGTCTATTTCCCTCCATCCTTCAGTCATATAAACACATGTAGGCATGTGTGTATATGTGTACATATGCATAGCTACATGCACTATATACAAAGCATTTTTCTCTAGGCAACAACTTCTATATATTACAACATTTCAAAACCATTATTTATGCGTTCTGCAAGCAATGAATTTATATTACTTTTTTGTGATAAATATATTTATGCTCTGACATGAGATTCATGCATAAGAATTGAAAATTACTGTGAAGGTGATGGCAATCTGTCAATTGATTGAGAATCTTTCAATCCCTTCAACTTTCATTCTTTCAGTAAGGTCTCACTGTAGGTCAAGGTACAGTAGGAAAAACAGAATTACAGTGTGATGAATAAAGCAATTCAACTAGATTAGAGACCATGGCATGGTTAGAAACCAGTATGGCAATGCCCAAACTGGAATGTTTTAAATCAAAACCCCAAAATGAAACCAAATGATCCAACTTAATGCCTATCACATATTGTGGTAAGGCTCTGAATGTGTTGTAGTCACTGCAATTTGAATGCTTGTGATGTATTAGAAACATACCCATTTTCAGCAATAGCATCATGCCAACTCTCTTTGGTCCTCCTTCAGAACTATAAGCCCTTACTGACATTTATTTAAAGCTAACAATGTCCTGGAAAAAACATTATTGCACACAGGGTTTGTATTTTTTTTTTCTTTTATTGTTTTTATTTTCTTTGAAATAAGCTTTCCAGTACCTCTTTCAAAAATCTAGCAAGAAATTATGTTGAGGAAAGGTCTAATTTTTTCAAGGATTAAGCAAGTAAAAATTGTCTTTGTGCCCTCTTCTGCCTGTACTTTATTTGACCATAGCTTTTACTGAAATCCAACTGAGCTTTATTGGTTAATTTCACATAAATTTAGTCATCCATAGGGTAGAAATCTGCACGTGCAAAAATTGTTGGGAGTTCTTTGCAGTCAGTGAAGAAAAACAGGCATGACTAGAAGGTGATTTATTTCATCCTAAAGCTGGCATCCAAACCAGATTAATCACATTCCAGAAGTTAAGTAAGATGAATCCCATCTCTATTGACTTGAATAGTAGTTTTACCACATAATGTGACTCAGCGCTCACACAGTCATGACGTCAAGTGAGGCGTGAGCCTAGCTCACGTCTGTGAAAGACAGAAGGTGAATTTTGTACTACAGATGCTGAAACTGACTATGGTTTTGGCTTCTTCCATTCAAATAAATATCACATATTGACACATAAACCATTGATGTTCCAGAAAACAGTAAAATATTTAGTGAAACTAATACAAAATTAAGACATGCAACTGAAACCATTCCTATGTTACCTTCAGAATTCCCTAGCTACCTTCTCTTTTTATATCTAAGTTTCTCATATTTGAGAAACTTAGTCACTAGTTCTTACCTACCCAGACAATAAACCCAGTTTTCTTCCAAAGTCCTGTCTGGTCTAGGACTTGTATTGTCAAGTTTTGCCGTCTCATAAAAGGTGTGAATGGCAACCTTAGAGCATAGCAAGTGGAGCAATGCAGTTCCCCTCCCTTCAAGAGGTCAGTACATATTTGTCTACTATTTTCCATACTTCATCTGATTTTTTTTTTTTTTCCTATTTTCTGTTCCTTGTACTTGTTTTCTGGCTAACCAATTCTACATTTTTTCATCCACACTGTAGGAAAGAATGGAAGTTCTTCTGCCTTCATACCTATCAAGAATTTTGTTCAATAAAGCAGTTCTGCAGGAGATTTCCAGTAGTTTCAGGACAGCAGTTAATCCTGACCATCTACTTCTGAGTTAAATCGATTTATATAAAACATAAGCACAATAAGCACAGTTTATCTTTTGACAGAAAAGCATCAAGGTTTTATATGTTTGTTCGTTTGTTTGTTTGTTTGTTTAATGATGGATGCAATTCTTGCTTGCAGGAAAGGATTTTGAGTTTTTCACCTCAGATAAGATGACGTAAACACCAGATCAAAGGCAAGATAGATAGATACACACACACCCACCCACACCCACACAAAATTAGATAGATAGATAGATAGATAGATAGATAGATAGATAGATAGATAGATAGATAGATAGATAGATAGACACAAGAGAAATCAGTTTAAGAGAGAAGCATTTGCATCAATACTAGCAAATTTATCTGTTTGGAACAGGGTTCATGAAACCAGTAATATTTAGACTAGTTAGCATACACTGTGCTAGATCCCTCTAAGAATTATCAGCTCTGTCCATACAATATGGTCCTTGGATTTACCTATTCTCTTGTTTATGTGTGTCACTTAAAGAATTTCATCATCTTACGTCATCTTTCTGTGTTTATTTTTTTCAGTTCAAGTTGTTTGTAACAATTCCAAACCTGTAAAGCAACTAGACAATGGCATTTGTACACCACAAAACTCTGCCTTTATATTGCATATACTGAACTATGGCAGGAAATTATCTCTGCATTGCACAGGAGGACAAAGATTTTTGGAACAGATCTAGAAGTTACTTGTGAAAACACAGCACTAGAAACTACCTATAAAAGCACATACACTATGAAATCTGGACACCCAACCTCCTTGGAGTGCTTTGTGCCCAAAATATTAGAGATCTTCCAGATCCTCAGCAGATTTTATTTATTTATTTGCTTTATTTTTTTAATCCTATTTTCCCAATTTTAGGCATCAGCAAAACTTCTTGAGTAAATTATTGGCTGATGTACGTGTTTCAGTTTTTCATTGAACCTGATACACTTTTCTGGTTTATTATTTTTAGTTTTAATATTGCTGGGTTTTTTTCTGATTTGTGGTTTTCTTGTTTTGTTTTTTGTTTGTTTGTTTGTTGTTTTTCTTTTTTGTTTTTTGGTTTTTGGTTTTTGGTTTTTGGTTTTTTTTTTTCCTCAGACAGGAATATGAAATAATATTCTTATAGATTATTTTTCTTGATAAATACTTTGATTTTTTTTTTTCATTTAAATGAGGAACTTTCTCTTAAAGTTACTCAGCTTTACTAAAAAAAGGAATGAAAAGAGGATATTTGGCTAACAAATTTTGTCCCAGAAAGCAAATTGCACAGATGATAATTGCACCAGCACCTTTTCTACGAATGCAATAAAATGCTTAGCACAGCCCATCTCTGCGCTGAGTGTACTAAAACCAAGTGGAACCCCTGGGCACTGCAGAAAATACTGCAGGACACCTGATACCATTAACTGTCGTTTATCTTCTTTACTGTCGAAACTTTGTAAAACCTGGCAAAACACACACAAAAAAAAGAACAGTCAGATAGAGAACTGATAATTGTCAAGGTCAAAAGGACTATTATTCTTCTTTAAGGCTGTCAGCAAAAATAGCATTTGCAAGCTCACTTTTTTTTTTTTGTTTAGCTTTGTTATTCTTTTAGCATTACATGTTGGCATTTTAAAAGCCCATGCCTAGATTTTCAAGTGATTTCTTTCCCCTCTGGAATTAGAGCTTTAGTTATCAGTGCTGAAGGACAATTATGTGTAGAGATGGTCAGCTGGATCAGTTTACTCAAGTTCTAAGTGACTGTTTTTCCATGTTTCCAAAAGTAGGTCATTGATTTTTTTCCCCTCCTGATCAAAGTGCACTAGAGCCTGAATCTTAGTGTGTGCTAGGAAAGCATTTGGCGCATGCTGGGACCTGAGAAATCTCAAAAAGTTCTCATGGTCTGAAATGAATTCCAATTCTGTATCATGCTTGGCAGCGTTTATCTTAATGAAAGCAACCATTACTGTGAACTTGATTTTTACAGTGACTTCTTACTTGCAATGTATATTTTCCTTTTTTGACACTTGCTGTTGCTTAGTTGGTGGCTAAACATATCAGCTTTGACATTTTCATAACTCTAGAGAAAACATAGTTCATCTACTCACAATTTGTAGTCTCCTGCTGCAGATACAAATAAAAAAGGAAAGACCTTCCTTTTGGACAGTCACAGACAATCATTTAATGGTCCATAACCATGAGACTCAGATCTATTCCATAATTCTTAAAAATATATACTTATTTAAGGAAATACTAGACAGTGAGGCAGCCCCTCTAGAAAGTGTAACAACCACCAGTTTTTAGGAACAAAACCAATTGTTGTCAAGGTTGCTCTGCTAGTGCCCTGTGGCAGCTCTGTTGAGCCAACATTGAGTCTAGAGATTATGGGATAAAAAAATAACAGCAGCATACCCATACTATCAAGCCACTCCGTGTTCAAGCCTGTTTGCACCTACTCCTGTATTCATGTTGTAACTTCCTACTTTTATTCTTCCTAATTATTCTGTGTAAATTGAACAAAATTTGAAAGGATGAGATATGCCATCTAAATCTACTGTATATTTTCTGCTACATGTTATTGCATACTAGAGTGTTTTAGAGGTACTAATTCAAATTCCCCCAGTGAGAAGGGGGAATAGAAGAAGGAGAATATGATTTCTCATGTATGAATGACAGTTTTACCCTTATTGCCTTCTTTGGAGATAGTGATGGCACCACATCTGGAATCTGTTTCTTATACACAGTGTGGTTTATCCAGCTTGTTCTGGGAACATCTACTTGAGCAAGTACATGGACAAGATAGGAAGATAAATATTTAGTTTGTATTTCCTTAGGGACTTTGGGCATTAAGTAATCCATCAATTTTTTAAGCACTGGCAAGACTTCTGGACATGCCAAGACATGTATTTTTTGGATGTTTGGACAATTTTAACACTAAGAACTAAGACCCTTAAGTATGCAAAAAATATCAATGAGGTACATATTGCGTCTGAAGTTTGCACTGTATTTCATAGCTAGATAGCTGTGATTTATGATGACCCCACCTCCCACATCCTCTGAGTATCAACTCCTTGCCCATAAGGTAGCTATAATAACAACACATTATCTGTGGATAGGAATCACAGAATTGGAGAATATGCTGAGTTGGAAGGGACCCAAAAAATCACCAAGTCTAACTCCTGGCATTGCACAGGACACCCCAAGAGTCACACCATGTGGCTGAGAACATTGTCCAAATGCTTCTGGAACTCTGTCAGGCTCATGCTGTGGCCACTTCCCTAGGAAGGGTCTTCCAGTGTTACTAGGAGTGATTTTTCACCTGTATATGAATGCACAGATTGAATCTTGTTCACCTGCAGGAATAAAGTTCCAGTTATACTATTTATGTTTTCAATATTTAAAACAACACAGATTAAAAACAACCAAAAAAATGAACTAAGTACTACTACTTTAAAAATACATTTGAAATTTAAGCATTGTTTATTAATTATTTTTAAATTTTTTATAGGAATGAAGCCTAAATAAAGAAATAAATAACTTATTTTTTTAAGAATTCACAGAATCACAGGAAAATCTGAGTTTGAAGGGACCCACAAAGATCATGAACCCCAACTCCTAGCCCTCAACAGCACTATCTCTGACAATCACACCATTTCCCTGAGAGCATTGTCCAAATGCTTCTTGAGCTCTGCCAGGTTGGTGCTGTAATCACTTCTCTGGGGAGCCTGTTCCAGTGCCCAACCATCCTCTGGATAAAAAATATTTTTCTAATATCCAACCTTGACATGACTTCAGGCCATTTCCATGGGTTCTGTCACTGGCCATGAAAAGAAGAGGTCAGTGGCCCTCCTTTTCCCCTCATGAGGAATTTGCAGACTGCAATGAGGTCTCTCCTCAGTCTCCGGTCCTCCAGGTTGAACAGACCACGTGACCTCAGCCGCTCTTCATATGGCTTCTCTCCATATCGCTTCTCCTCTTCACAACCTTTGTTGTCATCTTTTGGAGGTACTCTGGTAGCTTAATATCTTATTGTGGCACCCTGAACTGCACACAATATTCAAGGTGAGGCTGCCCCATTGCAGAGGACAGTCCCCTCCCTTGCTGGGCCTGATGCCCCCAGGACAGGGCTGGCCCCTCTGGCTGCCAGGGCACTGCTCACTCACGTTCATCTTGTCATTGACGAGGACCACAGGTCCCTTTCCATGGCACTGCTCTCCAGCATCTCATTCCCCAGTCTGTCCATTCATCCAGGGCTGTCCCATCCCAGGTGCAGAACCCAGCCCTCTCCCTTGTTGAATTTCATACAGTTGGTGATTGCCCAGACCTCTGTTTTGTCAAAGTGTCTCTGCAGGGCCCCCTCACCTTCAAGGGAGTAATCAGTTCCTTTCAGTTTTGTAGGGTCTGCAGACCAGTCTAGTATTGTGGAGATGGGGAGAAAGCAATTGTACAATTAACTCCAGCAGAAAGCCAGAATTATAAAGGATGTTGGATATTGTAATCTAAATAAGAATATAAAATTATGTTTAAACTTAATTTTTTTTTCTAAATATTTTCAAATTCTTTACAAGTGTTTGCACCACATCATCTTTCTGATATAATATACATGAAGATTTTTGGTTTGGTTTTTTTTGTTGTTGTTGTTTTTTTTTTGTTTTGTTTTTGTTTTTTTTTTTTTTTTTTTTTTTTTTTTTTTTTTTTTAAAAAAATTTGCTTTTTTTTATTACTTAAATAA
>VWZN01019085.1:50492-67313 GCA_013396955.1 Regulus satrapa
TGAGTGTAACCCCCCCTTAAAAAAAAAAAAAAAAAAAGGGCCAGTGATCATGAGACTTCCAACTGCTTATAGACTACTTTTGTCTGCCTCTTCATCATGGTTGGGTGGTCTATAACAGTTTCCCACCAGGATGTTTGCATTGTTGTCTTCCCCTGGTTGTTAATCATAAACACTCAGTCCTATCATAACAGTCATGAAGCTCCAGACAGCCAAATTACTCCATATCATACAGGACCTCCCCACTGCCTCTGCTTCCTTGCCTATTCATTCTGCAGATTTTACAGCCATCTATTTCTGTAGCCCAGTTGTGTGCACCTTTGCACCAGATTTCCATGATGGAGACTGTGTCATAGTTTTCCTACTGCACAGTGTCTTCCAGCTCCTCCTGTTCATTGCCTGAGCTGTGTGCATTGGTGTAGATGTTCTTCAGTTGGGCTACAGATGCCACCACCCTCCTGGAGAGAAAAGCCCTAATTTCTATGTGGCCATTCTCAGGCAATTCTAAGATACAAACAACCCTTGTATTTTTGCTGTGGCATGGATCTCCATCCTAAGAATGTAACAGAGTAGGAAGACTTCTCTTCACATTTTTAACTTGTGCTGCTGGGAGGAATCATAGTTCAGAGCTAATTCTGTGTAATAAGCATAATTCACAAAAGATTTCTTCAGATTGGGATGTAATATGAAACTTCCCTACCAGAACTTATTTTGGATATTAGTTAATAGGAATAGCAGCTCTTCAACAATATTAAATCATTCATTGCAACAAAAGGCAACGGTTCACTTATATCTTGAAGACACACTTTCTGCTGTTTCCTTACAGTGTCTTCAGATCTTCAAAACATTAAACACATAAAGGTTAACTGCTCTGTTATTTTATCCTCAAATGCATAACTTTCTCTGAGGTGTAACAGGTAAATAAATTTCCTTCTAATCACACTTATCACAGGGACATAGACTGTCTATGCTCTGATAAATGGAAGGTGCATCATGGAACGACCATTAGTACTTTCAGGTTCAAAAATTATAAGGCATAATTTTGATGCTGAAGCTCTAGAAATACTAGAATTCTGAACATATTCATTTCAAGTGTCTGTTACCATTGCTGAGATTAAACATTTTGATAAAAAAATCACAATAATGTAACTGTGGCATAAGACACCTGTTCACATCTTTCTCATTTAAAAAAAAGAGGAAACTAGTGCATATTAGAAAATCCAGGCAAGAAAGAAAATTTCTACTCTTTCTGTATTTCTAACGTTTAACGCTTATAGCTTCACTGGATTGTTTCTTCTACATACTAATAAATAGTGGAACATGCAATTTAATTAGTATTTTAAATTCCACTAGCTATATAGTCAAACCATTTCAGTGGTGTTCTTGACTATAGGAATCATCTATTAGTAAAACTTCATACCAAGCAAAATAACAGCCTCTGATATCAGTTGGTGTTTGTAGACACCACACTCCCCATGGGGGATGTGTAAGCAAACAGACACAGAATTTTTTAGCATTTGCTTCATTCCCAAAGGCATCCATTTTTCATGCAAGTCACTAAAATTTTCATTATATGTGTGTTTTCTGAAACAAAGAGAACAGTATTTCTGAAGTGAACTATCAAAAGCAATAAAATTGTATAAGAATTCTTCATGGCTTTTTTTTTTTTTCAAGACAAGATGGAAGATCTCTTAATTTCCTTTTGAAAACTTTGGTTATATGACCATTACTTTTCCAAATAAACAAAAGCACATTAAACATTTATATATGCAAACACATAAGCCAACAACAGAAATTAAATCTACTGTAAAACTTAGTCACAAGACTCAGTAAAACTAAATGGTGGGATTAAAAAAAAAAAAAAGCAAATATGTATGGAGTGTGTATGTATGTATGATATATGTGACTGTGACTACATTGAGCAGATGTGTTATGGCAAAGGTGAGTAAGAGTAATCACATCATCACAAATCAGTTTATGTTGCAAGGAATCTCTGGAGAATACCAGTCCAACCTCCTTCTTCAAGCACGGACACCTAGAGCAGGTTACCCAGGATAATTTTCATTCAACACACCGCCTGAACTGGGACTGAAGCTGCTTTGCAGCAGGTGGTTCCTGGGGGCTGACCAAGTCCCAGCTTGCCTCCCTACACACACCACACCACAGAGTCAGAGAAGGTTTACTTAGTGGCGCAGCCCCAAGTTTCCCATAGTAGATTCTTACGGTGATTTCATTTTGGTGTAAGAACTTAATAGCAAAATAACAGCTTGAGCTGGTGCCTCCAAGGAGGGACCCAGAGCAAAGGAAACCCTGGGCTTTTAACAGGTTGCTTGGTAGGGAAGGGCACGAGGAACAGGTGGATGAAAATTTAGACATAAGTCAACAAGGCCAGTTGCAGTCTAGAAAGCCAACTACATCCTGGGTTGAATAAAGGGTGGCATGGCCAGTAAGTGGAGGAAAATATATTTCCCCTCTACTCAGGTCTTCTAAAAACCCACCTGGAGTACTGTGACCAGCTCAGGAGTCTACAGAATGAGAAAGACAAGAACATGTTAAAGCAGATCCAGGGGACTGTCATGAAAATGATCAGAGAGCTGCAGCACCTCTCCTATGAACACAGTATGAGAGAATGGAAGGTGTTTGGCCTGGAGAAGAGAAGGGTCTGGGGAGAACTCATTCTATCAAGAAATGGTAGAATTATAGAATCACAGAATCACATAATGGCCTTGATTAGAAAGGATGTTGAAGATCATCTAGTTCAAACCCACTCTTATGGTCAAGGAACATTTTTCACCAGACCAAGTTGCTTGAAGTCCCATCCAAACTAGCTTTGAGCTCTTCCAGTGACAAGGAACCCACAATTTTCCTGGGCAACCTGTTTTAGTGCCTCACCATCCTCACAGTAAAGAATTTCTTCTTTATGTCTAATCTGTCCCCTTTTAGTTGAATGCCTTTTCTCCTTGTCCTTTCACTATACGCCTTTGTTATATGTCTCTCTCTAGCTCTCTTTTAGGCATCCCTTAGGTACTTGAAGGTTACTCTAAGGTCTCACTGGAGCCTTTTCTTCTCCAGGCTGAACAACTAACTGTCTCAGCATGTCACTATAGTAGATGTGCTCCATCCATCTAATGGTCTTGGTGTCCCTTCTCTAGACTCACTCCAGCAGATGTGATGGACTCCATGTCCTTGCTGTGATGGGGACCCCAGAAGTGGATGCAGCACTCCAGATGGGATCTTATGAGATGGGCAGAAGTAGATGGGCAGAATCACTTTGCTTGCCCTGCTGGCTGAGCTGCCTTGGATGCAGTCCAAGATATTATTGGACTTCTGGGTTGTTAGCATGAATTGTTGGGCCATCTTTTGCATCCACCAACATGTAGCACTTCAATAGTTGAAGAGGGGACTGGAGAGAGACTTTTTACCAACTGGGTAGTGGCAAAATGTGAGGCCATGTTTTTAAGCTGAAAAAAGCTCTATTTATGTTGGATGTATGGATTGGACGTTTTTACAAGAGCGGCAAGACACTGGAGAAAGGTGAGCCAGAGAAATTGTGGATGCCCCATCTGAAAAAGGTCAGAGCCAGGCTGAATAGGGTTTTGAGTACCTTGATCTAGTTAAAGATGTCTCTACTATTATTTGAACCTAGAAAACAGATTTTTGATTTATCAAAACCCTGGAAACTGCTTAATAAATTATGGAAGTACTAATGCTAGATTTGATCTTTCTTGTTACATTGCTATCCTAGACTGACAGACGGTGAAAGTTAAGAATAAAAACCCTAACTTTAACAAGTAGAACAGAGAAAAATTATAAGCAGTTTATTAATAATATTAGGATATGGCATCAGGATATCTGATTAACCTATACTATGGGAAATAAGATGAATGTAAAAGTGACCCCTGTAGGATGTCATATGTAAATCTATAGGAGGAGGAATGAACAATTCAGCACTTTCCTAAAAGTTTTTGTGTTTGGCAGAACGTGGTGAGATTGCCTTAAGGTTCGGATACTTGGGCTGTTTAATAAATACTGCAAAGGAAAAAAAAAGAAAATGACCCTGTCAAACTTAACATACCAGAAGTCCTATTAGATCCCAAGAAATAGGAGAAATACATACTTCTCCTGGGTTCATTTCTAGCCACAGGATGTTTTACTCTCAAAGTATGCTGGCAAGCCTTTTTATATCAACAATAAATGTGTGTTAACATATATGACAAGCTTCCCAACTAAGAAGTGTGAATGTATCAGAAGTGACAATCTGGAATGCTTTTTTTTTTTTTTGTTTTTTTTTTTTTTTTTTTGTTTTGGTTTGGTTTTTTTTTTTTTTGTTTGTTTGTTTTTTGTTTTTTGTTTATGTTCAAAGGACAAAAGTAGCCAAATATCAAAGGTCTTGTTTACCTACATAATGTGCTGAGCATTGGAATTTCTACATAAAGATTAAGCCTCATTAGAAATACAGAAAGCGCTGAAAGAGAGCAAGGAAATAATCAAGGCTGAAAATAACATGATTGCTTTTGTTAGAGCGTTTCAAACTTCACCTAAATGTGCAAGAGTTGATATATTCATTTTAGTACTAGAAAAATGTCTTTGTACTTTTTATGACATGATATTATATGTGGCATAATATCTACATCTTTAAAAGCTCTGTTAAGAAAACATTTGTGAGGAAAGACTTATTAGTGCAGAGGTGGAACTATTCTAATGTAACTAATATTCCTTTTGGGACCAAACAACTGCCTTTTAGGCCAATTTGTTCTGCTTCAAGTGGAAGTATCCACTCAGGTCACCTCTCTCTAACAGGGTTTAAACATGCCTCAAGTCACTACTGAATCTTTCAAGGTTTTACCTGATGTCATAAAAAACCTTCCTGTTAGCAATTTATTTAAATAGCTGGGGTGGCAGGGTTGCTTTGAAAATTTTCCATTAGTTCCAGCTAGTCAAAAATATTGAATGTTTGAATATATGCAAGCCCACACATAGCACAGCCCTATTCCTACTTTTTGCAACACCCAACAGAATATTATTATATCTGAAGCCAAGACAATACTATTAAATCTGAAGCCAAATATATTAATTTATCTGAATCCAAATTATGTCTGACTAGAGACATAATTTTGTCCTTTGTACAAAAAAGCACAACCACTACAACATGAGAAAAGCAGACGCTAAAGCAATTTTTTTTTTTTTTTTGGTCAAATTTTTGTTGTATTCAGATGACAGGACTGAGACCAATATATGCCTCAAATTGCCAAAAGCTTTACACTGAACTGCAGCAGGCCTTTTCTTTCTATTTAAAGGTTAATCCAGATCACATCTGAAACTGAGCATGTTATATAAAGGGGTTTATGTGTATTTGACTTAGAGTTACTACAGTACTGAGAGGGATGCTCATTACAGTAGAATAAGTGCTAGTACTTTGAATAGTCTTTCTCGGGTTGCTCTCTGGGGATGTGTGGAGTGGTATTGTGAGCTTATGAATATAAAAGCTGTCTGAACATAAATTCAAGCTACTTTAAGAAAAAGTAGTTTAATCGAGGCACAGTATATAATATAATGATCCTCTTAGCTAGACTATAATAAGATAAACTTTAATCATAATCAGACTTGTACTTGTGGGTGTATTTACAGGACATTTTCACCACAATATTATGCAAAGTTATGAATTTATTTCTCCCTGTGCATACAATTTGAATAAGGTAAGGGAAATGGTCCTGTGTACTGGGAAAGATCATCTTACTCTTGTGGTAAAAGTTCTCTTAAGGCACTTTTGGTATGATCTAGACTAGTTCTCAAAGTCAATCTTTTTCTTAGAGTTTTTATAATATTCAGGATTACAAGAAAAAGAGTTTTCACTGGAAAATTGCTCAAAGAATGGAATTGTTAAACTAGTAATTATGTGAGGTCAGTTTTTCTAGTCTTTCTTTTAATTTGCCTCTTTATCATAGAAATAAAGATGCCAAAGTTTGAAAACTTATTTTGGAATGTTTTGGTGTTTCTGAATGATGCCTGATAAGTGAGAGGCAATTCTATTAATTAGTAAAAAAAAAAAAAATTGTGTTGTTGTCCAAAAAACTTTTGCAAATATGTGTGCAGACATGAAAGCTCTGCTTGATGCCATAGCTTCCAAGTGTTGGTCTTTCTAGAACTGCACCAAGGCATGACAGAGTAGATTGATGACAGTAATAACTGGTAACTGAATATGGGAGGTATTTGGATAGTTGCAACACTTTCGGTTTTTAGTTAAGACTTGATTTAAAATATTTGCTGATCTTTCATTAATTCAGCTTGTAGTACTGTTGCTGGTAGGATTTTCATTCTTCTGATTCTCTCATTTGTACATGTTTAATGCAGTTATTACACTACCAGTAACTAACACTAGATTGACATAATTATATTCTTTTGCTACATCAGCAAAGGGGGAAATAAAGAAATTATCTAAGTTTTAGACACTTCTTTGTTATTGAAGCTCTGTACACAAATGACTGAGTAATGATCAGGGCAAATATTCGAGCATATTCAAGTGTTGTTTCTATCTAGAATAGAGTTATCTTTTTTCACAGTATCTGAATAGCTTCATAGTCTATGTTTTGGATCAATAAGTTTTTTGGATATGTGCTGAAAACAGTGTTGGTAAGACAGGGATGTTTTCACTATTACTGACCAGCACTTGTCAAGAGTCAAGGTCCATTCTGCCTCTCACCCCACCCTTGTAGTCAGCAGATTATAAGGAGTGGGGAAGAGAAACAGCTGGGACGACTGACCTCAGCTGATGATCCCATATAATGTACAATCATGCTCAGCATATAAAACTAGGGGAAGAAGGAAAGGAGACATTTAGAGAGATGGCATTTGTCTTCTGAAGTAATCACTAATGCATGATGGTGCCCTGCTTTCATGAAGATGGCTGAACACTTGATGGGAAGTATTGAATTAATCCCTTGTTTTACTTTGCCTGTATACATGGCTTTTGCTTCAGTTTAAATTACTTTGTCTGAAAACACGAGTTTTTTCACTTCTACTCTTCTGATTCTCTCACGCATTTCACAGAGAGCAAAGTGTTCAAGAGGCTGAGTGGTGCTTATTGTCATCTGGAGATAAACTATGACAATGTGTCACTCTGATTTCCTGTGCATCATGCATGGGTAGCAATTAAAAAAGCTTGTTCCATTCTACTAAATAACAATATGCTATTCAATTTTCCCAGGTGTCTGTCAATCCTACCAGATTTTCATAAAACACTTTGAAAACATTTTGTCTAGATTCGGAAGAGTGAATCAAGAATCGAAGAGTGGGTCAAGAATCAAAAAGCTTAGGCTGCAGAACTTTCTGCTGTGTTACAGGTGATACCCATTGTGCACACCTGATTTATTTCAATGGAAAAGTTACAGTGATTGTATGGGGATTAAATTTATGCATGATTAAGGCAGCACTGGGGAATTTAGGAAAGGTGAGTCTAAAACTGGTCCCAGAAAGGTATCCTTGAAGCTGAGGTGTCAACACTGAGATTAGAAGTTCTGACATGAGGACTCTACAACCTATAGAGCTGCACAGTTATCCAGGGGATGCCGGAGTTCCCCAGGCCACCTTATCTGCTTCCTGAGGTTATAAGAGGACAACCACAAGAGGAACCCTGGAAGAATCTCTGCATTTCTGTCCTGTTTCTAAAAAAAACTAAACCAAATAATTTTTTAAAGGAATACTTCCAATCTGTAGATGGTACACCGGAAAAAAAAATCATCAGCCTTAGATTTATAATAGCACCAACCACAGTAAATATATAAAAGTCACAATGGACATCAGTGTTATGAACCAGTGTGAGTTAATATTTTCATTAACAGGTCAGACAAAGGATAGAGTGCATCCTCAGACAATTTGCAAATGAGTGGCATGGATGACACACCTGAAGGATGGGGTACTATCCTGAGGGACCTGAACTGGCCTGAGAAGTGGGTCCATGGGAACCTCATGTGGATTATCAAGACCAAGTTCTGGTGGTGCACCTGGTATCAACACTGGCTGGGGGAATGAACAGATCAAGAGAAGCCCTGCCCAGAAGGACTTGGTGGTGCTGGCGGATGAGAGGCTGGACTTGACTCAACAATGTGGATCTGCAACCCAGAAAAGCAACTGTGTCCTGGGCTGCTTCAAAAGCAGTACAGACAGCAGGGTGAGGGAGGGGATTCTGCCCCTCTCCTCTGATCTTATGAGATGCCATCTGCAGTGCTGCATCCAGCCCTGGGGTCCCCAGCATACAAATGACACCGATCTGGTGAAGAAAGTCCAGAGGAAAGGCACCAAGATGATTGGAAGGATGGAATACCTCTTCTATGATGAAAGTCAGAAGGAAGTGGAATTATTCAGCCTGGAAAAGAGAAAGCATCAGGGTAACCCAATTGCACCATTCAATATCTAAAAAGACCCTAGAAGGAAGATGTAGAAAGACTTTTTACAAGGGCGTGTAGTGATAAGACAAGGGAGAATGGCTTAAAACTGGAAGAGAGTAGGTTTGGATCAGACATTAGGAAGAAATTCTTTACTGTGAGGGTGGTGAGGTTAAGAATTAATTAATATCCTGTCTCTGGAAGTGTTCATGGCTAGCTTGGATTGAACTTTGAGCAACTTGGTCTGGTGAAAGTTATCCCTGTTTATGGTAGGGGACTTTGAAGTAGATGATTTTTAACGTCCCTTACAACACAAGCCATTCTATTATATCTGAAGCCATAATCCTGCCTAGGCTATTTAAGTGAAAATTCTCATGGAAAATAGGTCATATTTGGGGTATTCTATGTACATCTTGTAAAAGCATGGATTAATATTAGAGCCATGGTTGCAAGTACTTATTGCTACTTCATTCATGTGAAAGAGCCGGAAACATCTAAATTTACCTTTTCATGCTTCATCAAAAAATTGAAGGCAATGATAAATAAATAAATAAATTTTGAACATATAGCATATGTTGAATTTATATTTTTTTGCAAAGTCAATGCAATAACCTGGTGAAAATACTTGCATGTTTTTACATGAAACTCAAGTATAAAAATACTGCACTTCTAAGGAATACCTATGAAACAGTCATGTCAATTCTGTAGGTAGCATCCAATGTAGGAAAATGAATATGAGGAGAGAAAGTTGCATATAATGCTGTAATCACTTAGAAAAGTATATTTTTCCTGTAGAATAATAATACATAATACTTGGAGAATTGTAGCAAAATTATATGTAAATAAATTCAAGGCTTCATGTCCCTGTCAAGTATTCTTACCTTTAAAAATAACCTTTGTTCTGAGTTCAATTTGCATTCTGTTTTTGATTGCAATTTGCTTTTCTTTTGTAACTCTTTCCCTGTAAATGCCAGAAGACGCCTTTTTGCAAAACACTAAGCTACACATTTGTGAAGGAACCTGGGGCATGAGCAATTTGGAAAGAGGTGGCTGAGAGCTGAGAAGGAGGTGCTCTGCCACCAGATCTAGACTGATGGACCATAAGGAATAAAGGCTTTTAGGCATTTCTAGGGAGAGGAAACAAAAAGAAAGGAAACAGGGCTGATGGAGTACAGAGCCCAAAGAGAAGACAAACAGTTCTACAGGGCTGACCCTTGCCTTTGAGCAGACAAATCTAGGTAAAAAAGCTGGGGCCTCTTGCAGGGAAAATGTTCAGACCTAGCCAAAACCTGACTGCAATCAGCAGAGAAAAAAAAAAAAAAATACAATCATTCTTATACAAGGAAGAGGGATTATGCTTATGGGGGGTTTGCATTACAGAGATTTTAACTGTTGGCAAGTAGCATGGCAAAACAAAAATGGTTTTGTAGAGCAAAACAGTGCTGAAGGCCTCATGACCAAACTGAAAGGCAGTGGTGTCTGCTCCATAGTAGCTCAATTTTGGCTGCATATCAAATGCTCCTTCCTTTTCCAACCAACCTAAAATGCCATTGTTAAGTGCATGCAGAAATGGTGTAGTATATTATGTCAAACTAGACATGACTTACTGAAAGGATGCTGGCAGGAAATACTGATGATACAATTTTAGCCTGAACCCTAGGTAAGAATCATTAAAAATGTATTGGAAAGGATCCCAAAGGTATTTAAAAAGAAATAAATGATCTTTGCAAGTTGTGTATGAGAAGGGGAAAGAAAGGAAAAAAAAGATAAATGCTGAAAAAGTCCTCCTCAGGTTCCCACACAGACTGTAAATTTGCTCATTAGTACTGATCATATTGAACAGTAAAATGGTTGTGTCAGTATCTCCCTTCTTATATTCCTGCATTTGTATATTTGTGCATCCATTCACACGGAAAATGAAACAAACAAAGTAACAAACAAACAACTTAGAATTTAAATTATGTCTGGCTGACTAAGCCAATTTTGTAGGAAAAATATTAATATAATTATTAAGATAATTATACTTAGATGAAGTCTTAGTATAATCTACCCATTTAGTTGCTCTATTTTTCTCTATTTTTATTATCTTTGTGTCCAATAAAACATATTAATATTCCTATGAATATACAGGTATTGTTCATTTTGACAGTTGCATTTAGTCTAAAGTTTTGATCAGTTATTATACTTCGTTTCTGTGAATGTACAGTATACTAAGTCCTATCATTTCTTTTTAGCCACTTTTATCAAAGTAAGTAATTTGTAATGTTACTTGCATTCTTTTATTATATGCAAGCTAATTTCTATTTTAAAAAGAGAATTATTCCATAATTGATAACTAAAACAAAACAGTGGTTCTTAGGGAAAAAAAAAAAAAAATATATATATATATATATAGCTGAAAGATCTAATGATACAATTCAGATTTGGTTTATGATAACTACTAGGAGCTATACCTTTCTTTAGATCTAAAAGTCTGAAATCCTGACATCCAAAGACAAGCCCTTTAAATAGGTGTGTAATATATGAACTGTTTTCATTTGTAGATGTGGGGCACTATTTTGCAAAAATTGTCATATTGTCCATAGTAGGCTGGATTATTAGAAGTTTTATGGAAGTGTGCTGAACTGCAATCTCCAGAGATGTGGAGATCTGTCACTGCCGTATTAGTTTTAAGCTGCATACAAATCCCTTCCTGCTCTAAGGTAGGAAATATCAAGTTTTGGATAGAAAAATCCTAGAAATCCTAGGAAGGCAAAAATGCAAGAATTATTTTGTCCTGAAGTAATGAAACACAGAAAGGTGATAAGAGCTGAAAACAAGATACTCACAAATTTCAAAAGACTCCAGCGTGGGAGAGTGATGAGCACTGTTGGGTTATTGTCCCACCATTCCTCTCTGAGTATACCATTAGCCAGAGACAGTCCTGAGGATGACTTCCTGGCATGCAACACTGGCAGGTCACTGAGCTTTTAAGCACACTTGGAGCCATACTTGACAAAAGAATGTGGAATACCACTGACAAACACCTTATGCATGCTGAGGGATGTCTGCAGTTATCTTTGCAAGGAGTTATTTTACATCTGTACACTGTGCTACCCTTCTTGAACAGAAGGATATTGTAGCTGCATAAAACACTCATTTAACACTTAACTCCATCTATGTATGTAGGAGAAATTGTGCTGTTTTCACTGTCAGCATAGCTAAATGTAGGATTTTAGGAGATGACAGAATGCAGCATCAAAAAATTATTGCTCTTCCTATTTGCACATAATAACTAGAGGAAAGAGAGGGGCACTCATCTAACAAGGATACATGCATGAAAAGATAATGACAGAGAGCAGAACAAATATGGGTGTCTCTCTACCAAGTTCACTGATCTAAGTGACAATCTTTTGTGCATTTTACCAAATATGCCATAATCTGTGGTCTTCTATACCACTCTGCAGATGAAATGATAGAAGCTTAGCTGCTAAAACTGCTGATTTTACTGGAAGCCAATTTATAATGACTGTGTTTGACCATATCAATCATTTTTTCCTGCCTTTACCTATATTAATAAATCAAATTTGAAAATGAGACTAAACAGCTAATTTTACTTTGGAGGTCCATTTGAAAGAAGTAAAGTTCAGAATGTTTTCAGTTTTCACATCAAGTTGTTTCTTTGATGGGCAGTTGCATAGTTTTTGGTTTTAGTCATTTTTATAACTTTCAGCTCCTAGTTTCCAAGATTTAATTCTCTGTAAAATGTCTTGGACTTGTTACTTAGATAAGTAGTTATAATTTGTACATTGTTTTTAATGTGGGATGAAAATTCCTAAAGACTGGGCTTACTTTAAAATATAAGACTTTATTTTAATTAGTGGTGAATGGCATTTTGTTATCTGGTGATCTTAAACTGGGATAACTTAAGTGAAAAGACAAAGGAGATTTTATTATTGGTGGATATATTGTTATTATGGATTCTGGGTTCATTTCATTAAATTTGGACCACAATATTTGGAAATGGTTGCTGAGGGCAAAATGGTAAGCTAAGGAGCAATAGTCAACCTCCATTATGGTTTTCTAGCTACTCACCATTTCATTAATTTTGCTCAATTAAGTTAGGTTTTCTAGCATTCTTTCTTGATAATCTCTGGCCTTACTTCTGCATTTTCTCTTGGTTATTTCTTCAAGAGAGGTTAAAACGGAATAGAGAGCTTATTCCTTAGTTGTTTGTTTATTTGGCAATGCTGATATTTTGTTTGTATTTAATTTGCTTCTAAAATAATATTTATTAAGTTACAGGGAGGATGATCAGATTTGATGGTCAAATTAATAAATCACTTGCACATCTCTTTAGTGAATTAATGTTATTAAATCTGGTTTTCTAAATCAGACACCATAGAATCCCCACAGAGTACATATAATTTACAACTTTACAATATCTTTTATATGTGTTACTTCATCTGACACATACTAGCCGTTTACTTGGAGTGAATTTTGTTTTCTACAAGTGTTTATAATTTTTGATATTCTCTCTAGCAGCATCAGGAGACAACCAAATATGCATCAACTGTGAAGATGTAATAATTTAGTCAGATGAATTCCATATACCAATCCTACTTCAAAATATGTTCAAAACTTCATTCTTCAACAACACGCTTGAACTTTTATATTTACAAAATCACATAATTAAGATAATTAATTGTGTTCTAATCATTGCATCTGTAGAAAAGGAATATAATATTCAAAGTAAAGAAATATTGGTAGAAGTTCACTGTGATTAAATTACAGTGTTCTTCAGAGGTGATTCAATGTTTGAATGAAGTGGAAACATCCAGAAAGTTCCACCCAGACAGATATAAGGTGTTACTATTAATCTTCATGAAAAAAAAAGAAAAAAATATATTTCCGCTATCCAAACATATTATGCAGGTTCCTTTAACAGCTTAGTAATAAATAGAAATGGTTAACTTTTAAAGTGTTATCATTCAAAATGACAAAAATATTGTAACTTATGAATACCTCCTACATGGTTATTATATAAAAGTAGCATAAATAAGTTAGATGCATATTTTCATATATATTACCCATAAACACTTTTATATGTCTTTTGGGGTTTTGTTTCACTTATATTTTTATTTTGTTATGGATTCATATTACCATTCAATAAGTTTGTTTCCTGTTTCTGTTTTAAATGGGCTAGAAAATTTTAGTCAATAATTCAGTCCACTGGAACATAAGGAAATATGTGTTACTAAGATCTGGACAAAATAATCTAGGCACAGAATTGGAGTAAAACTGGTACATTTCAAACCAGGAGTGCTTCCAGATACCTTGGGTCAATCTTCACCTGTCCATGAAAATATGTCCTATGATAATTTGCAGGAAGAAGACAAGGCTCATGGTCACATGCTCACTTTTCTCAACTTATAAACCCTGGCTCTGGTTCTCCTGGTGAGATAGTTGTGATGGGAAGGGGTTTTTGAGGAAGCAAATTCACATTCCAAAACTATTCTCAGGTTTACAACAAGCACAGTCTTGCAAAACCTGCTAAACCTTAGACTATTAATAGTTTAGGGTGTAAAACATGTTTCAGAATACCCTTTCCAGTGCCTGCTTTCTCCTTTCAGTCTTAAAATTTCCTTGTTGTCCATACTAAAGCATCAGCAATTATTCCAGTACTTATATCTTCCTCTGTCCAAGGGACTGTAAATATAACAGAATAGTTACTCCTGTGAGTGGCCAGTTGGTTAACCATGTGATCACTGTATTTTACCTTCAGTTTTACCCTTGGCATGGGGAAAAATATATTTTAATACCATTTTATAACTCTTAGTGGGGTTTTTTGCATTATTTGTTATTATTTGCTACATTATCATTGTGTCCTCCTTCTGACTTTTCAGATTTGTTGACATTTCACACATTGACGATTACTTCCTAAAACCCTGCCTGTGTCCTCTTAATCTCTCCTATCACTTTTAATTTCTACAACTCCTGCAGCTGTTCTTAATTTTTCTTGCTCCAACTGTGCTTTCAATTGGACCTCTCCAGGTAAAAACTGCCTCTGTTTCCCTCTTCAAAATCTAGTGTTATTCATAATTTTTATAAATAATTTTAATTTCAGAATCTGAGCTCTGCACTCTTGTCTCACTTTTAAGATTGACCTGTCTGCTTTGAGTTGTAAGGATGCTGATGTTTTGCTGAAAGATCAAAGAAGCAGAAAAAATTTAAATATATTAAAGTGAAAGAGGGCTCATGATAGAAAAACATACCAAAGAAGCTGGAGGTTGAAATCTGATTCTAAAAGGGTTAGATTGAAACAAAATAAAGAAAGTTGTATGGCTTTTTCTAGATTGTTCTGTAGAAAAAAAAAAAAAAAATCCATATTAGTGAAAGGAGGTGGGGAGAGATTTGGCTGAAATAAATGTTTCTCAAAGTATTTAATTGAGTGGAAGATCCAAGTGCCTGTCTAATCTGTTTTAATCAAAAACCTTCAGCCAGACCTAATAATTAGCTACCAGAGCAAATTAAAAACAGTGCAATCTCCCTCATTAGAAGTTTTAAACTAAAGACTGGGCACCTCCAGTAAAGCTGAATGATGTTTCCGCAAAGTCATGTAGGTTATAATAGCAATGTTTTGCTGAACTCCTCTTATGGAAGCAGTCAGGCGAAGTGGGTAAATCATTTCACTTTGAAAAATGTTAAAGATACTTTGGTTATAATGTTCTGTTTATATGCATGCTGTTATCTCCTGTCGATTTCTTTGTTTCAGCTTTGTTTCTGTCTCAGGGCTCTGGATATACAAATTTGATCACTTTGGAAGGTTCACTTGCCAGCAGTGTAAATATTTCCTGGTGCTCATTTTAGCCACCCATCTAAGAGCAGAAGCTGATGATATTTCTTACTGATGACATGTTCCTATTTAGAAATTGCTATTGAAACAGGCACAAATGAAAATCTTTTTCGAAGTATAAAAATTGACCAAAAATGTATTTTGAAATAATTTCAGAACATTAATTTGCTTTACTTTTATTAACAAAAAACAAACAAACAAAAAAACCCAAAAAACAAAGAAACAAACAAACAAAAAAAAAAAAAAAAAAAAAAAAAAAAAAAAAAAAAAAAAAAAAAAAAAAAAAAAAAAAAAAAAAAAAAAAAAAAAAAAAAAAAAAAAAAAAAAAAAAAAAAAAAAAAAAAAAAAAAAAAAAAAAAAAAAAAAAAAAAAAAAAAAAAAAAAAAAAAAAAAAAAAAAAAAAAAAAAAAAAAAAAAAAAAAAAAAAAAAAAAAAAAAAAAAAAAAAAAAAAAAAAAAAAAAAAAAAAAAAAAAAAAAAAAAAAAAAAAAAAAAAAAAAAAAAAAAAAAAAAAAAAAAAAAAAAAAAAAAAAAAAAAAAAAAAAAAAAAAAAAAAAAAAAAAAAAAAAAAAAAAAAAAAAAAAAAAAAAAAAAAAAAAAAAAAAAAAAAAAAAAAAAAAAAAAAAAAAAAAAAAAAAAAAAAAAAAAAAAAAAAAAAAAAAAAAAAAAAAAAAAAAAAAAAAAAAAAAAAAAAAAAAAAAAAAAAAAAAAAAAAAAAAAAAAAAAAAAAAAAAAAAAAAAAAAAAAAAAAAAAAAAAAAAAAAAAAAAAAAAAAAGGAAAAGGAAGAAATAAAATAGTTTATCATGAAAATTAATTGGTGTCGTTCTTTCTCTCGGGGCAATTGCAAGGAGAAAACAGATATCCTGAAAGCTAACAAAAGTGTCCAAAAATCATTACATAGTAGAATTAAACATAGACTTCAGACATTATGTAAGAGGAGACTCTTTTAAGCTGTCTAGTTTATCTTCAAGCTGGCATCACTCCACTAGAATCAGTTCTGCAATGGGAAAGGTGGTCCCTGTTGCTACCACTGTTCTTTTCAGAGGAGCTCCTGCCTCTTCCTTGTTCCTCCCAAAAATGGGTTATGAACTACACAGTTGAAAAGTCTGGAGACAGAAAAGAGTTGATTCAAAAGAAACTAATTACCTCTTATCCTTTGTGAATTACAAATATGTCTCCCTGGAGGCATTCTGTAATAATCAATTAAGCTCTGGGTAAAAAATGTTGCTAAAGAATTTACATGTTCATTGAAAATCCTGTTACTATATCTCCAGCATGAGTTACATAATTCATAGTTATGAATTATAAATATGTAGAAATCTTGCACCAGAAAGTTACCTAACCCACCATTTTTGTACATTGAAAATCCTATTTATATTGTTGCAAAAGGGATATGACTTTTATTCACCTCTGATTACAGTAATAAGTGTGAAGTATTAACTTTTTCCTAAGGTGTAGTTATAAATTTCCATATTCCTTCTCAATTCATCCAACAAGAATTTTTGCTATTTTTCTCTTCCTTATTTCTATTCATCAGAAGGAAATCAAAGCATGATAAAAAATAAATAAATAAATAAATAAATAAATAAATAAATATATACAACTCCA
>VWZN01019085.1:72355-89595 GCA_013396955.1 Regulus satrapa
CCAAGGAAAAAAAAAAAAAAAAAAAAAAAGAAAACAATCCAAAAAGGTGGTTAGGTTTGTCAGCAGACATGATCTGAATTTTTATTTTGTTTTTGAATCTTTAGAGTCTTTAGAATTAACAACTGAAATCGCTATTGTATGCCAATTTCCTCATTATGAAATGTGCATTTTAGCTTCAACACAAAACAACATTTAGTGGCCAACAATTATATTAATTAATGTCAGATCCCTCTGCAGAGCCTTTCTGCCTTCCAGCAGATCCACACTCCAGTCAAACTTAGTGTTGCCTCCAAACTGACAGAGAGTGCACTCAATCTTCTCCTCCAGATCTTCAATTAAAAAAAAAAAAAAAAAAAAAGGAATATTTCTGCTTCGTATACTGTTGCCTCTCAAGATCAGCAGTTCTCCTTTTTCACACTGTGATGGATTACAGANAAGCCCTGGCAAATACCACTGGTGAGCTGGAAGTAATTCCAGTCACCACAGCCCCCTGGGCTCAGCCATCCAGCCAGTTTTAACCCTGTGAAGAGCTCATCCATCCAAGCCATGAGCAACAAGCTTTTCCAGGAGAGTGTTATGAGCGATAATGTGAAAACCTTTGCTAAATTCCAGGCAGACATCATCCAAAACTTTTGCTCCATTCACTAAGGAGGTCACCTGAACATACTGTGAGGTCAGATTAGTCAAACAGGACCTGCCTTCACTAAACCCCTGCTGGCTGTGCCTGGTCCCTTAGTTGTCATGCACCTGCCCATGGTGGCACTCAAGCTGCTCCATGACCTTTCCAGCGTGAAATTCACCAGATCCTCCTTCTGACCTTTCCTGTACATGGGTCTCACATTTGCTAAGCTCCAATCAGCTGGGACCTCCCCCGTATGTCAGGACTGTTGGTAAATGATGGAAAGCGGTGGGTGGACATTTCCACCAGCTCCTTAAATATTTTTCATTTCTGCCTTTTAAAATCAAGATTCTTGCATCTTATGTTAATGTCTAATTGAATTAAGAATCTAATCCTTATCTGCACCCTTCAGAAAATCTTGAAGTGTTTTTTAGCTACTATTGTGTTACAGAAGTGATTCTTTCAAGAATTTTTTTCTAGTGTATTTGGAGTTATTTCTTCTTAGTGTCTATATAGTTTATGATTTAAGCTAAGAATGGTATTCTTAGCTGGTAAAATGGATTTGTTGCCACATAATCAGTGAAAAGATTGTTATTGGAGGCTAGAATCAGAAAATCTGTCATCATGGTGTGTGTGGCAGCTTCTGAATTAATAAAGGAGAAAGTACAAGCATATTCTTTGTTCAAATAAGCCAGGGTCATTTATTTCGCAGATATTGTAATAGGGGTCATAGCTGGAGTTTTGGCAGCCTTTTGATTCTTTGTGTAACTAAGAACAGACATTTAAACCAGATGGAATTATGACCTAAAGTTTTTCATTGCAACTAGTTTTTGGCTTCTGTTGGTTTGTTTTTAGAGTTTGGGCTTTATTTTTTTTTTTTTTCCCTAATTAACCCAGTAAATGCTGCAAGAGATGAGAGATGTAATAAACATCACTGCAACAATTTTGGCTGATGTGCTGGATCAGCTGGAAGTAGAGTCTGTTTCCATAAAAAGGTACAGATGTCTGGATTTGTTATTCCTCATTAGTGAAGACCTGTGTGTGGTGCTTTATATTTCTTTTATATCCCTTAATTATGTGTATTGAATGATCAGTAAATATTTTATCCTCAAAATCTTGTCCATAAAAAAATGTCCTTTTTCCTCTTCTTTTATGTTATAAACTATCAGGAAATATTTAACAAAAATGAGTATTTAACTATAATAGCTAATTAGCTTTTTCTGATGACCAATAATGCATCCTGATGATACTTCAAATTAAGTAGAGCAGTTTTTCAGTAACCAATTAATTTTTCTTTTGATACACAAATAATTTGGGGTGGAAAAAGAAAAAAAATAGAGGAAGAAAAATAAGAAAAAATCCACAATCAAAACCTTATGGCCATAAATAAAATTGAAACACAAGATTGTAATGCAACCAATAAAAATAAAATAAAAACTTCAGCCAAGCAGGCCTCTATTCTAGAATATATTCATTAGTTTCAGATAAATGCTGCTGCTGTGACATAAAGTAGCTAAATTCATTCACTGCTGGAGTTTAATACAACTGTAAACTTTTATGTAAAAGTATACTGGATACCTAAAAATGTCTAGAAATAGTGGTACTTTTACTGGCTTTTATGAGAGGTTTTTTTCCTTCAGTTGTTATGTGACATTCTTTGTGACATTAATCAGATATTTCCAATTACTCATTGCACTGCTGCTGCTTTTAACTTTTCTTTGTGGTCCATACCGCTAGCTTAATTATAGACAAGCATAAGACTGAAAATCTATTTGTGGTTGCACAGAGTTCAAAAAGATAAATCCCAAAACTTCTGCTCAAGGATCATACCTGCTGAACATTTTCTTTAACCCTTCTAAAGCTTGAAGGATAGCAAATATAACCAAGGAATGACTGCTTCTCAGATTTGCTACTGCAAAGAAATGAAAGGCTGAGAATTAGAAGCAATCATATTCAATGATGGGTCATCAGAGGCACAAGTTGTTTGTAGGTGGTGTGTCTATCCTTATGAGTAGGCTGCTATCCTATGCAGGAGCATTCAGAATTCCCATGAACCAATCTTAAAATCGCTTGTGTTATTTCTTTACTTGACTGAATTCTTCTTTCCATGGTGACAATGACTCTTGATAAGCTGATAGAAGCCAGAAGAACATAGAAACACTAGTGACTAAAATTTGCCCATATAAAGGCATTTGAAAGCATGAGCTCATGCATATTTCTGAAGAAATCTATCAGGATTAAAGGATATAACATGAAAACATATATCTTTTAAAGTGTTTGGGATGGCAGACAGCCTCCAGACCTGTGTTTCTAAGTTCTTCAAGGTTCCCATATGCTAACTGCTGCCAGAGTTGGTCACTCCCACTTGCACAGGCTTCTTTGCTCTACAAGGATTCTCTAATAGCATCACCAATTTCAGCACAAAGTCTACTCGTGCAGAAAAGCCTGAAAAATATGTATGAATCAATATCCTTCACTTCTTCAGATATCCTGAAATTATTTCTTAGGAATCAAATTTTAAGCATCTATTTAAATGTAGACAGTTAAGTATTGCTATCTGAAAGACATGCATCTACTTACCATCTCAATTTTATTGTTATTACTATTGTTATTGCTATGTTTAATATTGTTATTATTACTTATTATTTTGTGTCTAGGCAAGTTAAAATAAAAAAATTAAAAAAAAAAAAAAATGGCCCTCTGTGAAAATGCTTATTTCCATACTGGGGTTTGCTTAATGCACTACTGCATATGTAGGAGATATAGGGCTTTGGTCCTTCTTCCCAATATTATTCTTGTTCTTCATTCAAACATGATCCTAATGTTAAATACTCAATAAATTCCTCCCCAGACACCCCTCTCCTTTTTTTCTTTTTTTTTATACTGTTCATAGTCATTTTCCACATAGTCTCTGAACAGTGATGATTGTCTTACAAAGGTGAACTGCTCCAACTGTTCCTTCAATAATCCTTTACCTCCAAGATTAATACAAAGGAAACAGTCAAGAGGAATGGCATTGCCTGCATCTGCATGTTAGTGAGATGATCAAGTTCAGACCATGTACATGAATCTTAAGCACTTTTTCCCACAGTCATGTCATGTATGGAAAAAAAGCTTTTTCATAAGAATAATTTTTTTGTATTGAAGATTGAACTTTTTCCCTTTACATTTTCGAGAAATAACACTGGGAGATTTTTGTGTTGTACCTAATGAATTGAATTTTATTTCAAATTGTCAGTATTAGAACAATGTGATAATACCAAGGTGCTACCTAAATATAGGAAGCCTCTGGATCTGGGAGGCAAATTTTCTATATGTTTATTTGAAATTCTGTCCTACTTTCAATAAAACCAATAGTAAATTTTCCTTATTTCAACTGTGCAGCAAAAATAGAACCTTAGGTATTATGACTGTTCACCATAAAGAGGATTAAAACAGAGGTCCTTTTAATCACTACATTCATTTCCTAGTGTGTATTAATAGAAAAAATAAAAGAAAACTCACCAGTAACAAATATAGGCAACATGATATTTGCAGGAAATTTCTACCTAGCCACAAAATGGAGTTACCTCAGTTCCTGAAACAGGGGTTCATATTCCTTCCAGAGTTTTAAGTCTAAAGTAGAGTGTTAATATTCTTATTTTCTAAATGTTTCTACTATTTTCCTTTAGTCTTATCCTAAGCTTAATGGTAACTTGAGTTAGAAAATAATAAACGCCAAAACATCTCCTTTTATCAAATTTGAATTTGTTTTTTAATACTTTTAGTGTGTCTTCTTATTTTACAAAAAATAATTAAACATTATTTACATTTTCCAATCTACATATTCATTCTGTTGTTTGGCTTGGATTTACTATTTTTAACTTAAAAAACCCCAACAAAATTAAAGGAACCCCCTGCCTAGTAGAGTCTTCCTGAATTTTCAATATTGACCTGAAGTGCTAGGCACTGTCTTTTGAGGAAATTACTTTTTTTTTCCAATTGATTTGTGAAAAAAACCCAGCAAAATAACACCATGGTGGGGTATGCTTATTCTAAATGTACATTAAATATAAATTCTAAAAAAAAACCAACCAAACAAACAAGTATATCAACTTGCCAAAGTTTATATTTTTTATTTGCCAAAATGATTTGCAGATACTCAAAAAAAAAAAAAAAACCCAAAAACAAAATACCTTAATGAAAGTATCTGTGTTACCTTTACCAAAGTAAAGGTCAAAAGCTCATATCTTAACTTTTGAAGCAATGTAGACTTTTCAATATTTATGTATCAATTTTTGTACAGCAAATACACCTTTATGATGGGTGACCTTATGTTTGTCAGAAAGAGATGTATGTTAGAGCTGTTCATTAAAATGAAATACATTCTTTATAATTCTGTCATTGTCACTAGGGTAGAATGACATATCTGCATTTGATATGTAATTATGAATTAAATGAATATATTTTTTCATATATTTAGAAATATATGAATTATGAATATAATTGAGTTTTGAAGCCTGAAGTCCGAATAAAGAAAAAATACAATTAAAAATTATGTCATAATAGCATTATTTAGGATAAAATTTATAAATAGTGTAAAGATAATTTTCTCAATATCTTGACTTAAAAGGTATTAGCAGTCTGTCCTCTCATGTAATTATTTTTGTACAGAGGATATTTTCTATTTACTATTTATCCTATGAACCGATGAAGGCTATTCTACTATCTTGTTTATATCAGTTCTAACTGTTGTTTTCCAGGGAGAATAGGCAGTGGGGGGAGGATATAAGTGGAGTGGACTAAATTATCTTTAGAGACTTCTTCTAACCCAAATCATTATACGATTTTCTGCAAATATTAATTCTTGTTTCAGTAAATTATTAATATATTCCAGGATACGGAACAAATATGTACCAGAGTATTTGAGTTACACCTAAAACTACTCCTTCTTAAATGTCATAGAAGTCATGTCTTTGTCAGGTAACCAATTTACATTACCTGTTTTGCTCCAAAACATAAAAGTCTGTTGACGTCCCTGAAAAGAAACCTTTCTTCCAGTGACATTTCAAAATTTAGGTAAAGTCAGAAAGTCAGACCTTGACATTGGACTTTATTTAGAGTACAAGAAGGAACCTTACACCTCTCCAATTTGACAGTAAAGTGTGGAAGTCACATCCTAGACTAGACTGAAGAGATGATGATGAGCACCAAGTTGATATTGCATCCCAGTAGCCCTGGTCTGTGGAAAAATTCTAAAGGCACGTGCCAAATTTACAGCTGAAATGCAATAGAACTCAGGTAGACATGCAAACATTTTTTCACCCTGTTTTCAAGTAAGTATGCATACCTGCTCTAAAGGCTTTGGGTTCCGTGTGTGTTTTTTAATCCATACTCTTCTAAATACATAGCACAGACTCTGTGATACTTAAATTACACTGCAAGATAAACTAAGGAGGTTTAAGAAGGAATTCAGAATTCAGAAGGAGATGCAGGCAGCTTTTAAAAGTAAAAACTTATTTTCCTCAATAAAAGATGGTTCCATAAATTAAGACAAATGGGCTTAAAAATTTTTAAATTCAATATTTTGAAATTTTAAATAAGATTATTCCAGGGTAACTAAAGTTATTTCAGATATTTATTAATCACTGATTCTGTTTCAGAAGTCACATTCCCCTAAACACTTTTCAGCAACCAGTGGATGTCCTCTGGAAAGATAATTAGTAAGGAAAAAAATCTGGAAGAACCCAACAGACACAGCTTGAGACGCATTTTCTTTTTGTTGTGAGTGCCAGGGTTGTGCACATTCCCATGTGCTTTGACTGGTGCCTTCTGCAAGTTTGTACTAGCATCTCTCAGGCTGAATTTGCAACAAATGTTCTCCAAGGCCAAGAAGTTAAATCAGCTGATGGAAGGCTCTAAAAGCAGGTCCATGGTATATGGGAATACCTTGTAGTCGAGAGCAAGGAGGAGGAGGGTTTTAGGAATCAAAACTTTTAGTAGAGAGAAGTTACTGGACCTGCTTAATTTTTGCCATGACTGATACAGTTAAAATCATGCAACAAGTATGTTAGAGGGCAATAAAAAGTGAAACAGAAGAGTTTTGTTCTGAATCTCCCTGTTTAACAGCAAGACTTCTGTTCCCCTCAGTAATAAAATCTGGTGTGCCACTTTATATGTGCCATGTTTGACTGTAAAGCACTGTGCCATAGAGGGTTTTAATGTGACATTATGTTTCATGTCTTAAGAAGCATAGTAGTAGACAATGCAATCTATCTATCTCTTTTGGCTGCATAATATCAAGTAGGACAGAAAAGGAATATTATTTATTTTGGTAAGAAATGTGGTGATATCTAATTTATAAGACATGTTTTATATAATAAATATTCCACATTCAATCAGGTATAACCTAATGTTTGTAATAGTTCACCATTAGCATACTTCAGAAACAAAAAAGTCATGTTAGAGAAAATGAGGCGGAAGAGAAATCTGTAAAGTTTCTAGGTAGTAAGACATTGGTAATTTCAGGAGGAAAAAGTCACAGCTGCACTTAACTTTATGCCAATTCTTCAACTCCACACTTCTATGGGTTGGTTAAAAAAATAATCAAGTCAACCCTAAATGAGTCATATATTTCTTAACTTGTTTACAGAAAACTTTTGTTAAAGATGATTGGTTTTCAGTTTTTTCTCCTAACTATTTTCTTTTACAGAGATGAAACTAGGGTTTTTAAAAAGTCTTTAAAACTAAAGTGTTCTTTTTTTTTTCTTTTTTTNGGAGAGGAAAGCTTCAAAGGGAACATCAAGACATTTTGAGAGCAACAGGGACAAATTTAAGGGAGCTAATTGACACTGCCATAAAAATGGGAAACACCTGAGCAAATACATCACACATCAAAAGAGGGAGAAATGGCCTACAGAAAATCAGATGGAAAGAGAAAAAAAAAAAAAAAAGAAAACAAAAGGAAAGTAAAATGCATTCCAAAACCTAAGAAACTCTGCATGTAACTTTGTTACATTAGTTATAGAGGTGCATTCAAACTTCAAAAGTCAGATTTTCTATACCTCAGAGTTTAGGGTATTGCATCTGCTGTTTTGATTCACACCTTTTTATACTTGAAAGTATAAGCATACTGAAGAAAAAAAGAACTTGCCCTTTGATAACCAAAACACACAAACTGAAATGATTTTGTTCTTAATATTCTAAAGATAAAAACATATTTTTCTCACTTAGTAGGGAATATGTATGAAGGTTGATTTTTTTCCCCATTATTTTTTCTTTTAAAATATCTAGAGGTTTGTTCTAACTATGTGTAAGGCATGTCTATGAATGACAAGGCTAACATTTTATAAGACATCAAATTATTTTACTAGTTGATAATAAAATGATTAAATTTCCCTGCTCTTCCTCATCAATAAAAAAATTGAACTTTATTTGGTTTTTCCCTTATTTTATTTTGAAGACCTAGAAAACTGGATTCTTAAAAAACTTGGGAGCTTGTAAAGAAGAATAGATTATATGAAATTACACCAGACAGCATACAGAGAGTCAGATACTGGAAGTAATGTTAATAGGATGCAATATGTGTCTACGCAGATATTGTCTTTAATTGCACATATATGCTCAATTGTTTTCAGTCACATGTTATTCTCCTCTCTTTATTTTAATTTTATCTACTTAATTGACAGATTTTCTCACAGTGAGCTTATTTTCATAGTTATTGCAAACCACTGACCACTTTTAAAGTGCTATAAAATAATAATAAGAGAAACATAATGACTTGAAAGTGATTATTCTGAAAATATTAGGTCACCCAGCAATCACTTTCTAAGTAATGATTGCTGAGGTATACCTTCATAATCAGAAGTGCCTCCAAAACGCTATGGCTAAATATGAGCTTTTTCTATTCTGAGTAATTACAAAGTTAATTACGATCATCATAACTAACTCTTAGTTACAATGAATGTCAAGTTAAAATTTGTGTGGTTTAAAGGTTCATTACTTGTAAATGATGTAGAGCTATTCATCTAGAGACATTTTTCTTTCCAACAGATGAGCAGAAATGACAATATTTGCTCCTTTCTGATCCTAAAAACCTATTTATAATTACTTTCCAATGTCCGGGATTTCAGGATAGACTGGATTAAAGCAAATAAATAAAACTAAATATTTATTGTATACAGGAACTAATATCTTTCTAAATTGCTATTTTGCCTCTGCTAAACTTCCCAAAGTGTCGGTGTCACCATAGCTCTCTACTCTCTTACACAAAATCCAGGAAGCAGTCATAGAATAATGATAATGGTAAATTCCTTGTAGACAATGTCATGACCTGACAAAATATGGAATTTATACTACTTTACACATGTATTAAAAGTGAGGAGAGGGGTGTTTGTTTCTCTTTCTAAAAATATGCAATTTCAAGCTATATGTCTAAAATATTTCATAAGGTCCATTCTGAATTGTAGACAGCATTGTCAAATAAGTCTATCTTTTGTAGGCAGATGGCTCTAAATTTATGAGAGAAAAGATACAGTGAAAGAGCATACCATCATGGTCAACAGGAGCTCAGTAGGCCTTTTTTCCTTGGTTGCAGGAAATGTCGTGAATATGTAATCATAATATCCAGATACCTGGCGACGTGTACAAAGCGAGCAATTTTAATGAAAAGTAAGACCAGTTAGGCATCCATCTTCCATTATAAAAAAGATTCTAAAAGTGGTCTATTTATAACCTCACATTAAACTTAAAACTAGGAAAACAAGTATTGGTGGAGAAAACATTTGCATTAAAGCACTCCAGAACTTTTATCTAGCTGCTACTGGATCATAAATAGACAAGAACTTGTGTTTGAAGTTACGTAAGCCATTATCAAGCAGGGTCTGTGCTTCCAGATTATCACAGGCATACAGAAATGGATTAACACTGGAATTAGTTGTCATTAGCTCACAGAAAGAGGGTTGTACCTACCCTGACAATAGAGAACTAAGTATAACAAATACTTACTGCTCAGGAGTTAAAGATATGCTTGCCCAGGAAAATATTAAAAATGAAAGAAAGGAACAAGAACAAAAATCCACCCAGTTTTGAAAAGCTGCTTTCTGGTAAATAAAGTTAGGTGAGAGATGTCATCAAAGGGAAAAAAGCTCAGTTAACTGAATTAACTGAAGACAATGACAGTGAACATGATGTGACTAACAGTGTACATCTAGTGGCATTCTGACATGTCCCTCTGGAGTGTTCATGATGCAGCCAGATAGGACACAAGAACTAAAAGAGACCTATGCCATTTGGAGAAACATTTGACTGTCAGGAAAATAACATACTTCCCTTACATAAAATATTAGATTTATTCACACACATACACACACATGTAAAAGTTTATGTAATTTCACTTTAATATAATTTTAAAAGAAAAAATAAATATTTGTGTTCTTTGAACTCAGTTAAATGGAGCAGGTTTTCACACTACACAGATAGACAAAGCCTCTTAACAGAAGAGAAACAAACAATACAAAAGTATTTATACTCGATCAGACTCAGAATATTTTCTCATTTTTCTCTCTTCAACATCACACATTCACAGTATTTGTCTTTTACTATGAAAACAATGTATTTATTTTCAGAGCTGGAATAGTAATATCTAATGTTTAGCAAGTGAACAGTACAGTGCTAAGAGAAAACTGCAGAGCAACTACAAAAAAAGATATAGAATAAATAAGTTTGAGATGTTTTTCTGTAGGATGTCACAAGTCTGCGGATTAATTTAATCATATATCAATGAATTACCTCTAATATTACCTACATTAACTTACGTAATATTACCTACAGTCTAGGGTCTTTATTCCTCATCAGAGTCCAGCCACATCTCAGATACTAGGTAATTTGCCTTAGCTGGCATGACTCCTCCATATACAACTTCAGTTCAGAAGAACCTCTCCTTAAGACGAAATACAATGGAGGCACAATCTAAACATTTTAACATTAATATTAAACATTAATTTAGAGTCTCTCTCAGCGTTTGCTACCCAGCACCAGACAAGCATAAGAGTTTCTGACTACGGGATCCGGTGAATGTCATCCACTTAATTTACTGGGTTTTGTGAAAGGAAGGAGATGACACTGCTTGCTGTGTTATATGCCAACCAGTTTAGGAGTAGTTTCATCTAGAACAGAGTGCCTTAATATCACTAATAGTGATTATTATTACAAGATCCAACTCAGATAATATATTTTATAATCACATTAATTTTTAGCTGTGTGTCATTTTGATTTCAACTGTGATAACTCTTGTATACAATTTCCTCTTCCTAAGCTTATAACAAAAACTCTTATTAGTTGTCCTTTCACTACAAGCTGTTAAATTTCAACACATTTTGGTAATTGTAATAATCCAGATTATTAACACAACCCAAGCCTTATGGACTGCTGTCATAGTTTGACCCCAGCCAGCAGCAAAGCCCCACACTCAATCACTGCCCTGCCAGTAGAATCAGGTAGAAAAGCAGGAAGGTAAAAGGTGAAAAACCCATGGGTTGAGATAAATACAATTTAATAGGAAAAATAATAGCCACATACAAAGCAAAGCAAACCAATAATTTAATTCACTACATCCATGGGCAGGCATTCAGCCACCTCCAGCAGAGCTGGACTCCACCACAGGTAATGGTGACTTGGGAAGACAAGGACCATCACGCCAAACTCCCCCACCTTACTCCTTCTTCTGCTCACTTTATATACTGAGCATGATAACATATGGTCTGGAATATCTATCCCTTTGGTCAGTTTGGGTCACCTGACCTGGCTGTGTCTCCTCCCAGCCTCCTCTGCACTCCCAAATTCCTCACCAGTGTGGCAGTAGGAAAAGCAGAAAAGGCCTTGGCTCTGTGTAAGCCCTGCTCAGCAATAACACAAACATCTCTATAGTATCAGTCCTGTGTTCAGCACAAATCCAAAACACAGCCCCACACTAGCAAAGAGTACTAGCTCTACCCCAGCCAAAAGCAGAAGAAGAATACTCAAAATCCTTCACTAACTTTCTCCCCTGATTTATGCCATGCCTTAGTGTCAGGGTCTTACTTTTCAGTCCAAGAAGTTATTTCCCGGAACATTGATTGTGTCCACTCTTAAAATCAGAATTACTTTTTTTAGCTCATGCATCCCAGTAATGGGAGTTCTCGTAGCTTTAATATGATCTGGTTTCTAATCATTAAAATGTTTTCTGTGTCCCTAGGAAGTCTGCTGAGGTTCCATTTCTGCAGCTCAGTGTAGTCATACAATTTCTTCATAGTACTGGTTATTCTATTGACAATTCAGCTCAGTAGCATTTTCGCTGCTGTTATGTCCATTTCAGCCTCAGGTGTAGCTTAGCAAGATTCATCATTGTGTTCTTGGCAGGCAGGAGAAGCTTCAATTTCCTGAATCAACTCTAGGGTCAGTTTTGAAATTTTTACTAAAAAGCAGGTCTTACTAATGAAGATTTGACTCTTCTTGATTTGGATGTTGAATTTCTGGCCTTGTCTTCAGTTTTTTTTACATTATAATCCTTTTTTCATGTTTTCTGTAGTTCATTCTCCTACTGGCTCTGTCTTGTTACCATTGATATATATTTGACTTTTTTAGTTTGATTTTTTAAAAATTTTAAATTTATTTGATGAGTCATTCATTTGTTACTTGTTGCTCCTGATATTTTGTCTTTTTTTTTTTTTTTTTATTTAACATTTCAATCCCAAATCCAAAGCAGTTGGTGATCACTTCTTCATTCTTGATCTTAAAAGAAATGTGATAATCTCTGCAAAACTGCTTTAAATAAAAATAAATATATGTATTGCCCTTGTGGGGAGAAGATACGTGCTAGAGTAATACTTTTTAAATGGAAAATAAGCAAAAAAATAGATAATATAGGCAATAGCCTTTAGTCCAAAGAAATTATATGGAAAGATAAAATGAAGGAGAATTTAAGTTAAAAGATTTTTCCCACTTGGTAGCATACATAGGTCTTAAAATATTATTTTTTTGGCTACCCGTTACATTCTCACAGAGTATCCAGTTGTACATAAATCCTGTTTTTCAGAGTAGCTTTAATAGAATACAATTATATTCATCAATAGCTATCATCTTCAAAATGACTTAACTCTTAAAATTAAGATACTTGGAAACTATGTCTCTATCCTTTTCAGTTTTGATGCAATGAAGAAAATAAAGATTTTTGCAATTCAGTTAAATAAAACCTCTTCTAATAATTTGCAATGAGCCATTCAGAATACTTTTTGTTCTTTTTATTTTATTTTGGAGTTGGTTTTTTTGGGTTTTTTTTTAAGCAGTCTTTTCTTTTGAACAGCCATACCTTAAAGAAAAATTTGCTAGAGAATACTTTGACACAAATATTCTTCAAATCATGGACAACTGTCGACTATTCAACAAAGAGGCACATTTGAAAAGGAAATTATAATTATTCCCCTTGTACAAGCTAGACAGTTTTTCTTCTGAAACACCAGGGCTTTTAAGTGGGAACTAAATTAATCTTTATTAATCCTTGTTATCATGATTGCATAATGTCTGGATTTAAATGTCTGATGTACAGTACTCTGTTTCCTGCATCTCTGGTAATCAGAAGTGCGAAAATAAACCTTACACTTTAAAAGAAACACTTCATTTGAAAAAAATAGATATAATCATCGTACTATTAAAAAAAAGTTTTACTTCACACAAGAATAAATATACAGCATGTCAGAGTTTCAGACTTGCAATTTTATGTTAAAATATGCACTGCTACATGTCAGAGCTGTGAAAATGGGAGGTAAAACAAGAAGGCACTTGGCCAAATAGTTATAGCAAGACTTTTTTTCCATTAAGATTTTTATTTTTGAGAATACTGCTCCTACAATTTAATTACAACATTTAAAACACTCTCTAAAATGGTCTCTGTGTGCCCTACTGAAACTTCAAACTGCCCTAATTAATGATTAGATCAGAGTAAAAAACAAAAACAGGTTTGAGTTTGGGTCTTCTTAGGCTTTTTTACAAGCTTCTAAACTGCAGAAATTAGCCATAATTCAAATAACCACATTCAAACAAAAATACAGTGTATAAAGACATGTAAAGTACTTTCTACAGACACATCATTAGTTTAGAGTTAGATTTACATTAACTTTACCATTTTAAATCTAAATTTTAGAAGAGGGCTTTTAACTTTATTGCAAAAATGTTCTGCCTAAAGAGCCTTTAAAAGTGTACTTAACTGGAAAAATTTCTTACTTAAGAATGATAGCACTCAGAAATGAGTCAAGAGTTCAGGTTTAAGAAAATACTGTCAAATTATATTTTTTTTTTCAATGTGTGTTTAGAATCTTAAAATTATTAAGAGTTAATTAAAACTATTATAGTCTTAAATTAATTTGGTCTTATAGAGTATGAGCAAAGTGTATTTATCTCACTCTACGTTTGTGTATTTGTTTGTTTTGATTTATGGTGTTGTGAGAAATCAAAGCAAACTAGTAGTTTCACACTATATGGATGAAATGTATTGTATAAATGACTGAAGACATGTTTCCAGAGAAATATTGACTATTGACTTCTGTTTAGACAATTATGCTGATACAATACTTTCACTAATTTAAGGGCAATGTGCTATGAAAAATGTATGTTTATTGTTTAAATGCTAATACAGACCATGTGAAAATGTCTTTTAGAGCCTTTTATGTCTCCAGTGGCTCATTCTTAATCCATTACTATCTAAAATTTCTCTAATAGGTGGCTGCTTCTTAAGGTTTGACTCAATATGGGGAAGAATAACTACATCTACACTGACATAACAAGGTGTTCTTCACAACAATATCCTAGCTTAGATTAGATGCAAACTGGCCTTATTTGTATAGCTTATATGTTGTACCTCCAACACACTGCTAAGCAAGGACAGCCTTGACAATGGGTACGTCACTGACGTCCTTGCAAATTGCTGAGATTTCCCCCAGTGTTTATAGCACTACACATGACCTGTGAGATCTTCTCAGCATCAGGTTAAATACCACTATGGAACATGCAGTGCACGCCATAGATTTCGTAGAGACAGAGCCTTTGAAAAATTTCCCAATTCTCATATTGTACAGTTTTCAAGCATACAGCAGGAATAAGAATCCTTGCAAAGATCTTCCAGTTGAAAAGCTGGGAATTATGTTTTCCACTTGCTGAAATAAATGCCAGTTATTTGTCATCCTGTTTATTGTAGGAAGCTTATACCTGCATGGGGAATTTCATTGGTCTATGAGAAAAGTGACAAGGGCATGTAATGATAGAACAATGAGAAATGGCTTTAAACTGAAGAAGGGCAGGTTTAGATAAATAATAGGAAAAAAAATATTCATTTTGAGCATGGTGGGCCACTGGAACAGGTTGCCCATAGAAGCTGTTGATTCCCCATCCCAAGAAATGTGCAAAGCAAAGTTGGACGATGCTTTCACCAATTTGGTCTAATTAGAAGTATTCTTGCCCATGGCAAGAGGGTTAAACTAGATGCTCTTGAAGGTCCCTTCCAGCCTGAACTATTTTATGATTCTGTGGCTCCATGTAGTTCCAAATCATATAACAGCCCTAATAAACTCAATCCTGAAGTCAATCACTGCAACCAAAATACTATCATTCTCCCATTGGTTTTCATGGTTTGTTCATTTTTACTGTAGCCCTTGGGAATGTTTCTTCTTCATTCCACGCGGTATATAAATTTCTCACCTTTGATTTCACTCTTCATAACCCAGTGGAACTAAGTACTTTTCTCTTAAGAATTTTTTAAGAAACTAATGATTTTCTAGAAAATCCTGGGTCTCAGAAGACTTATTCTCCTCTGTGTGCTCCTAGCTAGCCTCCAAATGAAGTCAAACAAATTGCTCTGAACCATTTCATTTAAACTGCTGTCAGGGGACTAAAAAACATATGAATGGCGCCAGATACTCCATTTCATCTGAAAGGAAGTCATCAACAAATTGATGTATTTGTTTCTTGAACCTTTTTTCTCATGTGTAGTGCATGATGAAAACCCATTTTAACATGAAGGCAAATATGTTAGATTAAACAAAATCCAGAGATATTTTGCATCAGTCTGCTCTGACTTTATTGGGTGATATTAGAGATGTTCTACTGCATGACTGAATGTGTAATACAGTGATTACAAAGATTTTCAATTAAGAAACCATAACTAGTAGAAGACCACTGAATCTTGTGCACAGGAACATGGATTAGCATGGTCAATGTATTCAGAGTAAAATTTTGATTTACATTTTGCATGCCCCAGCTTCCATCTGTACCAGGTTTTGCACATGTTAGAGTGACCAATGTATTTCTGCAAAATATATTAGAATATTAATGCAGATTTTCAACTGAATTCCAATTATGATTATGTCATAGATTTAGTTTTATTTCATTTAAAATAATAAAACCTTTATTTTTTCAAGTGTACTTTAAGTATGAAGTGTTCTGTATCACTAATCATTCATATTCCTTTCTTTTGGACCGTCTCCATCCTTCTTTGAAAGTCAACATATTAGAGCTGCTGAAACTTTGTTAGTAGACTGGAAAATTATTCATATTTCTGTATGTGATGGCATGGCATAGGACATAGGAAAAACGTGTATAACTCTTTTTTAATTTTATTTTTTACCCAAGAATCTGAAATTTCCATCTCATTTTCACTTTGCATGAATATCATTAACATGATTTTACCTGAGACAACCATACTGCTTGCTTAATACAAAATGGATAATCCCAGATGTTGTGAAGAAAACAAAACAAAGTAAAAGTAAACAAGGGAAAGTTTGATTAAAATGTCATCACATTTATTTCTCAGATTTTTCCAGTTTCTCAGACTTTCAAGAGAACTCACTGTATTACAAAACTGCAGACTTCAAGCTTTCATGTGTTTTAGTAAGTAGCTTTGTTTCATGCATACATATAGCAGGATCAGCTGAAATGTTTGCTTAAATATGCATCAGAAGATTTCCAGGTGTGTGATTCATTGTAAGAAATACCATTGTTTCTTTTCTACTACTGAGATCTATCCACCTTACTAACTTAATATGAATTATTATTATGAACTTTCAAAGAAAACTTATATTCTAAAATAATCAATCACTTTACCATAAGAAAAATAAAAGAATTATTACCAGTAAATTATTACCTTCAGAGATTTTAGAAAAAAATCAGAAGAAAACCTGGGTACTGCACCTTCAAATATTACTTGCTTTAGTAACTTCAAAATACTAATAATTACAAAAAGCTCCACTGGGTCACTTTGAACCTTCTCCTTGGCTAAATTGGACACTCTTGCTGCAGCTATGATATCATGTTGCATATTTGGAAACTTGACATATGTCACACTAAGGACAAGAAGATTAAAGTGCTTTCTTCTTCCACTCTTTTCCTGAGAATTAGTTCTATATTGCCTCAAGTCTTAAAATATGCAGCTTGCTTAATAATGCTCTTTGACCTTTGTAATGATTGATCTATTGCAATTAAACTTTGAACTCTGAATACTACTAAGTCATTTTATTGTTGGCAGTAGTAAACCTGTGAGTCCTTTTTAAAATGAAACCCTATGGCTGTCACTGATCCAAGAGAAGCCAAAAACCATATCATCTAAATGACCAACAAT
>VWZN01019086.1:15913-40443 GCA_013396955.1 Regulus satrapa
GAACATACTGATAAGAGGGATAGATCAGTATTTTAATGAATCACTTCAAAGGTTTTGTAGTGCTTTTTTATTGTAGCAAGAAATATGTAATATTAGGATACCCAAGTAAAGCTCATGTCTCATTGACATCTTTGTCTTTTAAATGGAAAGCAAGGCTGGAGGGGAAGAAGTTGGTTAAAATACAGAACTTCTGAAGTGCTTAAACCAGCTAATGGTACTAGATCTCATTTTAGATTCTAGGGGATGAAAAAGAAAGAAAGAAATTTAAAAAAAAAATCAGACTTACATCCCTGACTGGGTGTTTTCCACTCTAGGCCCTACATGTTTATGTAGAGGGTAGTGCGAACGTTTGGAGGGATTTGGGAGTTTCAAAAGGAAGAAGTTTATACATTAGTGCTGCAAGTTGCAAAACACTGTTGATATTCAAATGTTTATTGTGTAAAATCTGGGATAAGCTTCAGCATGAGAGCTCCTTTAAGTGCCTACAACTATTGCTAATTCCCCTCAGCATTGAGGCTTGCACAAAGGCCTTAATCCAATTCCACTTTTTTTTTCTTTTTTTTTTTTTTTTTTCAGAAAGCCAATGGTATTTTCTCTCACATAAACTAACAACACTATCCCATCACACTGCAGAATGGGTCAAAGAAAAAGGGCCCTGTGTTTATACTTCACCAACACTTTGTGTTTCTTGGCCAAGTATGGCAAGAAACTTTTAAGTGGGTCCCCCAGGCCCCACGCCATCTTTAGAAAGAAAAATAAGCCTTCAGAGATTGAAAACACAGTATTTTAGGCACTAAAAACCTATGAAATGTCAACTATTCTTTCAGTCACTATCCCTGAAAAGAAATTGATGACCCCAGCCTCATTCTTCCAGCTCTGATTGAAATTATGAAACACAGGAATTGCTTTGATATGATAGTGTATTCCGCCTAGCATATAAAATCCTTGGAGATATTTTAAGAGTGTTCTCAGATAATATTTGAGTACACATTTTGCTCCACTGCAACACTGGTGCCTACTCATCAAAATGGCTTAAAGCAATAAGTTTCAGCAGGGAAAAGAAATTTTATAATATCTCTAGGTTTACTTTTATGAAGTGCGAAAGATACTGTTTTGTTTTATAAAGCATATTTGTAATCTTCATCAATAATCTACTCTGTACAGGAGATCCCAATCCAGCTCCAAGCAGTCAGGTATTCCCTGTATATAAACCTTCACTTATTTCTGACAATGCCAGCAGTGTTGTCAAGGTTTAAACAACAACAAAGCCTAGGCTGCTTTGAGGATTGACCTTCCACTGGCAGGAGGGGAGAGCCTGGGTCTGGCTCCCATCTGATCATCTTTGAAACCCTACAACAAAAATTCTGCTATAACTAGTGAGGGTGCTAAAATGCCAGAGCATAAACCATTTTTTTAAAAGGAGAGGAAAAAAACCAAGGGATTGGTTTTAAGCAAGATTTTAAATTTATTTTATAATCTGGGCTGCTTCTTTTTTAGCATGAGAACCCAGGTATAGCCCCAGTTGTGCTAATTTAGACAGCGTCAATTCCTGTCTCCAGAGTAAGCTCATAGGTTTTGTACCAGAAGGATTCAGCCTGGAAGGGGAATCACTTACTAAAGGTTTTGACAAAGTGGAAGTTACTTTCCTGTCACACAAACTGCTTTTGAACATAGGTCTTCGTGGCCAAATTAAATCTTCCTGTGGTGCTTAGTTTGGTGGCTTTGTGTTGGTGTTTGTTTGTTTGAGGTTTTAGTTTTTTTGTTTTGTTTTGTTTTTTTACTCCTCTGTGATTATATTTATACAGCAACTGCAGCTACTGCTGAGTTGCTTTGAGTAAACTCAAAAGAGTTTTTGAATGCCTTTCTATGACTTATATTAAACACACTTCATGTTCCTGTGGGTTTTGCTTCCTTGAAGAATTTTAGTTTGTTCTGGGGACCTGTTTTTCCCCCACCTCTGTGAGGGTGTGCTGGGGACACTCAGGAGGGGAGAGAAGGACCTGCTGCCCTCCTGGCCTTGCCCAGCTCCCCCAGGGATAGAGCAGTGGGACATTCCCATGCATGTGGTGAGCAGAGACTGTAAAATCTGTGCAGTCCTTGTTGTGCACAGGAGTGAGGCTGAAGCAGAGTGTTCCAGTGCATGCATCATTTGCTCGTGAATTTCCCTGAACTTTAACCACTGTTCCATCAGATTGTGATAAAATGCTGGAGGGTGATGGTGGCTGCTTTGAGGCACTATTTCTTATCAAATACTGAAAAAGCTTGCTCTCCAGGGTAGTTTATTTCCTTCAGCACTTTTTCTGAAGAGGTTCATGTGCTTCCTTGGGCTCTTCTCTCCTGACCGGCTTTTAGCCTTTTGGATCATGTCATACCTGTTAGCACACATGGATTAGCTTGAGTGCTGAAATCCCACTTTGAGAGTTTGGCTTCTTTCTGAATGGCTTGCAAAGCTGTAGCTGGAAGAGGGTTTTTATACATATGGGTTAAAATCATCCTGTATATTCATAGCTAACACAAAACTTAATTATCGCCTGCGTCGTGTTTAATTTAGTTTGAGCCTTTAGTTTGGCAGGGCACAGCCTTGGGTCTTCTCCACTGAAACTTGTCCCTAAAAGGCACCTTTCTGGAACAGCCTTTTTTTCTTTTATTTTATCCTTTGGGGGAAAAAATGTACTTGTAAAAGAAAAAAAGGGGGGGAAAAAATCCTAATGTTCTCCCCTCTATAGGACATGTGTTAATTTCAATTCTCAAATATTTTGGAATAGGCACCAAAATTCTTCTTGAGATTTTCATTTTGCTATACTGCGGAAGTTAACTTAAATTAAACACATGCATTTTATATCCACAAACACATGAAGAGAAGTTCATTTTGCCCCAGGAAATAGAAAATCTGGGATTTTTTTTGTTTTGGTTTGGTTTTTTTTAGGATCATCAAATGACTAAATCTTTCTGGTGAGAGATTAATTTCTTCTGCATTGTGCTGTGTGCAGTGCTTATTATGGAGAATTTATAAGAGTTGATATTTTAGTTGACTGACAAGTCTCTCAATGTATTTAACAACTTTAATTATACTTGTCATTTTCAAAATGAGTGAAGAAATGTACAAAACCAACAGAAATATGTCAGTTGGTTATTAGTTACAGCAAAGTCTCTCTTTTATCTCTCTTCTCTCGGGTGGAAACCATCCTTTCTATTAAATAGGGAGTCAGTTCAAAAATTTGAGACCCATCACTGTATTCAGGGTTTTTAATTATTCTTCTGCCTTTTTCTCTTTCTTTCGGATTGTTGCTGTGCTAGATGACTTCTGCGTTTTTAGGTTTCCTCCTTGCCTTGCTGTCAGCACACGGTGTCTTTCCTTTATCGCGTCACGCGAGTCAGATCCCTGCTTGTCTCGTTTTGGTGCCATACTTGCTCGGCAAACATGTCCTTTGTGAGGGGGAATGTGCCTCATCATCACGAGACAAGGAAGGGAGGGATGAGAGCTGGTGCTGGGAGCAAGGAATTGAAGTGGAGGAATGATGCAGGAACTGGTGGGTGGGGATTTTTGCCACCTAAAAATGTCCACTGGGCCCCACTGGTACATGTTAAAGTGAATATATTGCTACTTTATAAATTAACTTTCCTTAAAAGCTGCATTTTCCTTTCCTCTCTATTTGTGGCTAGATCTTTCCTGCATGTGCAGGTTCTTTCTGTTGTCACTCCTGTGCCTCACTGAAAGGTTTCCGTGAAATGTAGATGTCTTAGAGGGTTTCCTTTTGGCCTGGCATGGTGCTTGGAGGTTCCTTCTGTGAGTGCTGGAGGTTTGGATCTAATATCAAAGGGTTTAAAGCTAATGATTTTAAGTATGGTTGAATTTTATTGCTCCTCTGGTGGGCTAAAACCTTCAGCAACTCTTTGACCTCTTCCCAGTCAATCCAATTCCATCTAATACTCTGTGACTAATATGGTGGATATTTAATCTACTTTGCTGCTGAAATTACTTTTAGAGTCACTTTTTTCCTGAAATCTTCCTCTTTAGAGAAATTGCTGATCGTAAGCTCTAAATATGTTGCCCACTACCACACAGGTTTTTTAAAGAAAAATCCTTTCTTTTAGCAAAAGAAAATTAAGATATGTAATTTCTTTTTATAACATAAATGAATTGAGGGGATATAATTATATTATGAAAGTAAAAGCCAGGTTAAAATGAAAAATTGACAGAAACCTCCCTGATGATGCTGTTAATAGACATTACTATGATGAATAGCCACACCTTAGCAAAAAACTTCCTGTAATGTAATTAAGTTTTGAAGAGTAAAATTAGAGAAAGCTCCCAAAGACAGTATTTCCACCCTCTAGGCAGTGGTTAGTTAAAATTTGGAACATGGATCTTTTCATGTAAGTAGCACCAAGAAACTGCTGAATTTTGCTTATATAAATTTTTTTTTTTTTTTCTGAAAATGTGGCCAAACTAAATAGTTGAGGCCATGGTTGAAAATTCACCATAGTACCTATGATACTTGACTGCTTTTCTCTGTTTTCATCTCTTAAGACATCCAGGATTGCAAGGATTCTGCAGTGTGCAAACATGAGCAAAAGGGATTTGCTTATCTGATTTATGTGAGGACCCACCAAATTGGGTCATGGATAACGATCTCTACATCCACAATCCTGCGCCTTATAATTTAGTCATGGGCATAGGCACATTGAATTTAGTGGGCTTGAGTAATTTGAATTTAATGGAATTATTTATATGCCTGAAATTAGGCATTTAGGCAAGTTTTTTCAGGATTGTGGCATTAACCTTTTCCATATGTAACTTCTTTAAATAAGTGTGCCATTGCATCAGGGAAAGCAGTGCAGCGTTCAAGTCTCAACTTTGTCTGAATCCAGAGCAGGCTGATTTAGTTGCAAGAGTAGTATGAAATGAGATTTCTGGTCACAGCCTAACTACCAAGAAAGATGTACCTGAAGATGCTGTACCTGAAAGTTGAGGCTACCCCTGCTAGGAGGGAGTGGAAAGAAGACTCTTAACTCTCTTGCCTGCCCATAACACCAAGAATATTATCGGTGCAATAACACAATGCTAGATAAAGGGTGGAAGTGAGAACAAGTCTTTGAACTGTTCCAAGAGCGAATTTCAAAGCAACCTGAGGATAGGAACAATAGTGGGAACACAGATGAGCCCTCAAGCCAGACAGCTCTTTCTGGGGGTTGAAGAACCCTTGCTGGGCCAGGAAGACGTGAGTGCTGATTGCTACTGGAGAGCAGAAAGGGATGGTTTGTGATGGGGTGGACACCATGGGGTTGTTGTGTAGGTCCTATGGGATGATCTGCCCTGCAGACCACTGCTACAAAAGGTTCCCCTGTGAAAAGGAACGTGTGGTCTGCAGGAGCTGGGAACTAGACCTGGTGCTCTGGCTCAGTTTTCCTAAAAAGTTATGTCAAGGGATGAGATGCATTAAGGTAACAGCAATGGAAAAGACTGTGCTCTACTACTCTTTCAAGAAAGTGAAGGACTTCACTCTTCAGAGCTGCCCATATGGCAAATTTCACATGTGCTAAAATTAAGAGAGGGGTGAGGTGACCCAGCCCACATGTAACAAACATCCGTCCCGCCTTGCATGGAAGCGTGTGCCGAGGGAGTTGGTGGAGAGCCTGGGGGTTCTGCGAGGCAGCCTCGCTGAAACAGGGACCCTGGCTTACAGGAGCAGCAGGCAGGCCTGGGGTGTCTTTGGAGCATGTAGGAAATACCTGGGATGCGTGAATTTCCTTCAGAAAAACTCCCAGAAAAAGCATTTAGCTGTTGACATGAGTTCTGACTGCTACTGGAGAGCAGAAAGGAATGGTTGGTGACAGTATAGACGCCGTGGGGTCACTGTGTGGGTCCTACTGGATGATCTGCCCTGCAGAGCAATGCCGCTAAATACTCTTCTGCCTGTAAAATCATGGAATTGGAATGTCTGGGGTTGGAAGGGACCTTAAAGGTCATCCCCTCCTATCCCCTGCCACGGGCAGGGACAATTTCCACTATCCCAGGTTGCTCCAAGCCCCGTCCAACCTGGCCTTGAACACTTCCAGGGATGGGGCAGCCACCACTTGCTTCAGACATTGGTATTTGAAGAGACTTCAGCTTTTGAGATGCAGTAAAAATACAGGGCTGCTTTCTCACCTTTTTTACATATGGTTGATGCCTTGGGCATAAATTGCGTATAAAAATGCAAAAATACGTAGCTATGTTTATACTCCTCCTCTTTTTGTCTGATGACTTGAGCTATAATTGAGGGAACACAAGTGATGTATTAAATTTCTTGAACACATGGATAAAATAAGCCAATGTGAAAACCACCATGTGTGGTTAATTTATAGATAAATATATTTGGAGCAGGTACAAACAAAGGTGTAAAGTACTATGTTTTAACAGATTTTCATGCCATATGCATTTGCTTTTACTGCCTGAAGGAAAAAAAAAAGAAAAAAGAAAAAAAAAAAATTGAACCAGATAGCTTAAAAGAAAAGTTAAAATACCTTTTGAAAATTAACTTTTTTTAGATTTCAGGAACACTACTCTTCATGGCTTATTAGTATGTTAACAGTTTCAACTATTTTAGATTATTTTAATAAATTAATGGCTTTTATTTGGCCACTTATTTTATTTAAGAAAGCAAATTCACAACAAAAAAACCTCTGAACTTTGACATTCTTCCTTGTATTTATTGCATATGTTTGGAAATTACCTAATTTTAGCAATTCACATGAAAACAGTGGTCACATCTCGTCATTTGAAATTAGGTCTGACAGCTCAGAAGTTAAACCAGTTTAGCTTATTTTAACAGCTACACTTCAGTGAGTCTGGGTTATTAAACTCTTTGGGAAACCTTGCACACTTTATTAGGGAAAGGAAATTTATACAGTGGAAAGAAGAAAAATATATGTAATTGCCAACATACACATAGTGACTTTGGTAATAACATCACTTTATATAGATTGTTAGTATCCAGTACAGAACTGTGCTTTTGTGTGAAGGGAATTATATTGGCATGATGAACAGCTTCCCCTTAAACAATCCTCAAGGCAAACACGGGTGGCTCTTTTGGGAAGCTAAATTCAGTGAAGTGAATTTTACCCATTGCATTACTTCTTCAGACAGAACTCTTTACTCCAACATATTATGTTAAATTTGCTCAGGCCTGCAACTAAATCTGAACAGGAGGTTTGTCCCCTCCTGTGGTGGACCTGTGGGAGGGGGTTGAGAATAAGGTTCATCCTATCTCCTGACACAGCTCCTGCCTCAAACTCTGTGCCCTGGAGGCTTTAGACATGTTCATTCAGCAGGATGTGTACCTGCAAGGATCTGGGCTCCCTTCAGAGAACGGAAAAGCTTCTTGCTCACCAGATATCTAATGTTTCTACCTCCAAGTCAGGATAACTCTTTACCTTTTGTGTACAATCTATTTAGATGTTAGATCTCTTCCTACACAGCAGCTTTTCCAAACTTTGATACATCTCTTAAAAATTCAGGGGAAACAGTTTTTTATATCAAGTAATTTGTTAATGACTAAATATCACTGCTGAATATATTGCTTGTTCTCCCTCCTTAGTTTTTCATCCCTGTTTATACATCTAAGCCTTACGAGCAAATTTTAGTCACAGCTGGTGATCCAGCATATTCTTATCTACTTTGAAATTTTGTGAATATTCCCCTGTTCTATTTCCTTCTGGTTTGTTGATGTGTACACTCTGCAGCAGTAGGTCAAGACAAGCTGGGTAAGGCACATCTTCCCAGAAATGGCTGGTTTTTGACTGATTCCCCATTAACAGCATGTTGAGAGCCATCACACAGTTTTTAATCCCTTTAGCATATGCACAATTAGTTTTAATGAAAATATTATGTGGTACTGATTGTGTCTGGGCATTGTCAACAAAACTTGAAGCCCAAAATATCTCTGTCAAAACTGTTTGCCAAGGCTTATCTTCAGTATGTTTGCTGGCCAGTGTAAGGCCGGTATCCTTGCCCCGAAGTGAGTGTTTTAAGGGCTTGTAAAATATTTTAAACTGACAATAACTGCTAATATTGGCTGGTAGAAGATAAGTAGGGACATATTTTGCTGTGCTTCGCAGTTTAGGTAAATACGAAGGTTTCAGTAAGCGTCCAAACAGATGCTTAGTTGTCTTCATTATCTCTCATGAGTTGTTACTCTTAGGTTTTAATGAAGAACAGTGACTTGGGTGCTGATAAGGAACTTCTGCTTGCTGCAGAAGGTGCAGCATGACCCTTGAGGGCTTGCTGCAAAGATCTGAGGAACATGTTCAGAAATCCCAAGGTCATGCATGATTCTTGCTGCTCTCCTGTTCAGTCAAGGTAATCAATGAGATAAATGACAATAATTTCTACTAAAAAGCCTTCTAGAAAAGCAGGAGTGTGTGTGAAAACTTTGCTTGATGATACATTTTCTTTCTTTGATCTATCTGAAATAAATGGAAAGCATTAGTTATGTTTAAGTTTGCCATGAACTGTCAATAAATGGGAAAAAATCTGACTGTAGTGTTGATTTTCAAAGTCCTACTGCCAAGGTTTTTCTTCTTCAAGGAAGAAGAATTAAATGTTCTCTTCACTGCCATAGTCATTTGATTTTATTTAATTTTTAGAAAAATTATGCTGTCTCAGTATTTGAAACTTTCTGTACAGGTGGGCAGTGTGAGTATGATTGCAAGAGATCATTCCTAGCAGTTCAGTTAGGACAGGGGAGAAGAAAGGCAGTTTTAATGTACTCACATATCAAGGGCTAGAGTTATTACAAAAGCTGCTTTGGGATTGGAAAAACCACATATCATGATTATCATATCATTAGAGCAGCTTTCAGTGCCTAAAGGGGCTACAGGAGAACTGAGGAGGGACTTTTGACAAGGGCATGGTGTGGCAGGACAGTGGGGAACGGCTTTAAACTGAAAAAGGGTAGGATTAGATGGGATATTATGAAGAAATTCTTCCCTATGAGTGTGCTGAGGCTCTGGCACAGGGTGCCCAGAGAAGCTCTGGCTGCCCCTGGATCCCTGGAAGTGTCCAAGGCCAGGTTGGACAGGGCTTGGAGCAGCCTGGGACAGGGGAAGTTGTCCCTGCCCATGGCAGGAGATGGAATGAGATGAGCTTAAAGTCTCTTCCAAACCAACCCATTCTTGGTTTTATGGTGGTGAGTGTGGTTCAGACATGGAGAATGTAATGTGATCAAAAGGTTAGTATTGATAATTTCTGGGATGTTTGGTGATTTAGAATGGTGAGAATAACTGGAGTAGTGTTTTTAATCCCTAGTCGGCAAAGAGAGAGGCAGAGGGTTTTAACCTCATGAAAATCTATGGAAGAGTGCACAGATATTAGTAAAACCTGATTCTACATTTGCTCTACACAGGGTAAAATTCTAAAGCTATGAAGAACTAATTTGGGGAAAAGAAAGAGAAGCATTTGGAAAAGCCTGCCATAATATGGCCCACAAAAGTAGAAGACTCAGAATATTAATTGCAGATGTATATTTGGAAAATAAACAGAATAGTGAAACTGTAGCTTACCTCAGAAACATTTTCACAATTCCTGTGCTTGGTTTAAAAATGAGGGATCAAATTTGTGAAAACACAATCAATCATTTTTCTTGTTTGGCAGATAAAAGACAATTTTCAAACTTAAAAGATGACTCCTGGATGTTTGCATTGATGGGAGTTTCTCTTCAAAGCAATTTAAAATGATTGCTTGAGAAAACCTGGTGTAATTAGGTTTACAGCATACTTCCAGGTTTACCATAGATCTTTTGCTTCGAAAAATGAGTTGACACAGGTTTCCTTTTTGCAGTCTACAAATGGAAGAAGCTTTTTATCACAGCTGTTATCACTTGGTTTTATTTTCCATTAATGAATCAAATAAAGATTTAGATGGCAACTTTATTAAGGAAGTTGGGATTTTTAGAATCTTTCTGTATGAGTCCTTCCTCTGACTAAGGGCAAGGTGGCAGAATTCAGCTCCAAATTCCCACAGGTGCCTTTGAAATGCTGTTTGTGCTTTGGTAGATTCAGGTGTATACGTGTAACAATACACACATGGTCTCAGTGCATGACTGGATGAAAAGTGTGTTTCTAAAGAATATTTTCATCCTGTGAGCCATCTGAGTGGTGAAACTGAAACTTACTTTTCAAAGTTAAGTATACTTGAAATATATAAAAGAATTAGTTGAATTATCTGCCATTCAAACACAAGGGTGGCTTTTTTGTTTTTATGAATGCAGCATTAGGCTTACAGTGATGGTGGTGAGAAAGACTTTAAAAGAAAGTCACACCAACAGCTCAGTGGGAAAGGCTCGTGTCAGCACAGGAGCCAGAGCAGCAGATAAAAGCAAAGGGATATAATCAAGGCACTGCAGCATCATCATAATTATTGCCTCTGACAACACAGTGGGACTTTGCTTGTAGTTTAAGCCCAAAACTGGACTATGCTAGAGAAATTGAGATAATGGCATTTAGAAAAAATATAAGGTAAAGTGGTTTTGAGTGCCAAACTGTTCTCTCCTGAGCCTGATGCCCAGTTTAACCAGTGCAGACATGCATTGACTTTGGTAGGCACTGGAACAGACTTTAATCAGGTTTCCTCTTGGTTTATGCTGTTTATTTTATCAGACTGCTGCCAGAGTGACCTTGAGAATGACCTAAAGAAAAAGTCGAATTACACTTCTGACTTTTCTCTTATTTTGTTTTTAGGCAAGATAAGAGATTCAATAATAAGCAGAGGGAGAAGAAACCACATGAAATAGTCTCCTCCTCCCAAAATGGGGAAAGAAAGAGCTCCCTTAAAAGTCAAAGGCACAATAAGATGCTTCCCTGGGAGACAGAGGGGTGGTTTTTTTTCCCTTCTTTACACAGATGTAAATCAGAAATGGCACACTGAACCATTTTGGGTTATATCTGTAGGGATTCAGTTGTAGTGCTGAATTCACTTGTGCATGGTGTGAGGGCCATGTGATTCTCTTTTTTGGAACACACAGAATTTTTCACTAAGGCAGACCTGATGGATGCTAGTGAGAGCTCATGTGAGAGTCCAGGACAGGCTCAAAGTGGTTGATACTCCACTGTTGGCCAGTTCTTGGATAAATTACTGATCCTCTGCTCTTGTCCACAGGTTCAGTTACATGGAGTGGAATTTGGCTTCTTGCCTTGTAGATCCATTAAGGACTAGAGTGGGTTTTATGTGCTAAGCAACATGGACAATATAAGAAAAACTCAGGATTAAACAGTAATCTATGTTGTAGTAGTAGCTATATATTAGTGGTGCATGTAGTGACTAAAACTGCACCAGGGAGATTAAATTTCAAGTCTGCTGAAGGCGTCCACAATCTGGGCAATCTGTTAAAGGACTGTACATAATGAATGTTGTACTTCTCTGTAGCTGAATGCTTAGAACTCATTTTCACTCTGTTCTCTCAAACTGAGGTTGTCAAATTGGTGCCAAGTAAGACAAGTTTATAATATCTATTATGTACCTTGGAAGTTGGTGGAGGCCAGTTCCACTCAATTTAACCGTGTTGCTTTTGAGGACAATTTGTTCTGACCCAGCGTGTGAAGCCTGTATATGAATCAGCTGTTTTACATATGTCACCAAAAGAACTTGTATGAATGATTTTAATTTTTTTTTTTCTCCCCCCTGTTAATTCAAGCAAGTTTGAGGGGGCTGGGAGAACATGGTTTGCACAGAACCAGTTAATGAGAATGTGTTCACCTATTGGTTGATCTCCCTTCTCCAATTCAGCTGGAGGGGGATCTCATGTTTAAATTACCTGGGCTGGATTTGGGAGAGGTGGGATCCATGCTAGTGGTAGTTTTTCAGGCTCACTGTAAGACTTTGGGGAGATCACCTCTCTCTTCTGTGCCTTTTTTTTTTTTTTCCCCCCACTTTTCTGCTTTATAAAGTGGGGAAAATTGCAATCATATTTATTACTTTTTGGAACTGTTGGAGTTACGGGCTCAAGAAAGCTTGTGCTATTAGCAAAGCAGAATGAGATCTGCATGCTGAATGCTAACACATCTGAGCAAACTGTAGCCTTCAATTTGAACGATGCACTTTGATTAGTTGCTGAGGTGTAACTTGGCCTGTGCACGTGTATCCAGCACTTTTAATTTGAACAGTGTAAATTAACTATGTAGATTTTATTGATAAGAGCTCTGAAATTCATGAGAGTCATATGACATCCTTCTCTCTGACTATGTTAAGCTAACTATTAAATTTTAAGGACAGATGTTCTAATTTTCATAGAAAAAGTAGATGATTAAGAGAACTTTAAACAGTTACAGTTTTTTCTGGGTGGATTTTCTGTTAGAATACGCTTAAGTTAATGACTAAGGCTGCTTAATTTAATTTCTTTTGTGCAAAGCAATTCTATATCATTTTATTTGACAGCTGTGAGGTTGGATAATGCTTTGGTTTATCTGAAAGATTTGAAGCTCTGGTTATTTAAATACCTAATTCGGAGTACAGAACAAACTGCTGACAGGCAGGGGAGGGGACCCCATATTCTATTTCTTAATTTGGGTGTTGGGGGTTGTTTTACAAATGGATAACATCAATGTTTATCAAAACACCATTCTCACAAAGCAATTAGATTAAAATGTGGAGCCGAACTTGTGTAAGTTTACCACACAAGATCTACCTGTGAAATGCTGGGTATGTCCTGCTATTAGAGAGGAAACATCCAATCCATCTAAACACAATAAAACAATAAAAAGTCATTAGCTGTGTTTGGTGTACTCTCAGGCACAATTAGATGTTGTCAGAGTCACCTGTGCAGTGTTGTAAGGAGCTGTGTTGCAGAGAATACAAACACAGACCACTCAGGCTGGTGATGAATAGTTATGCCAATTGTGGTTGCACTCTGATTTTCTGTTACATATCCTCTAAGGTACTGCAAAAAGAGATCTGCCATTTTAATGAATCTTTCTGGTGTGTAGAGAAAGACAGTATAGTCAAGCATAGGTCATCTATAGCCCTTAGTATCAGCTGTAGCATACATGCCATTATATCACAATACCATTTTATCCCTCATGATCTTTGATCAGTGCTAATGATCAAAGTTTGCATAGCAGCCAAGAGAATCATGAGACAGTAGATATTTATAGCTTATGGCCAATTCTGATTACTCTATAGCAGCTTTCCCAGTGTTCTGTAGTTTGATTGATGTCATTGGCATGCTCCGGCATTCAGAATATATCAAATAAATTTGCTATGCTTTGAACATGAAAGGGAAGTAAAACACTGATAATTTAAGAAACCAGAAAAGTAGGGAAGATAGGAGATACACATTGCTGCATGTCCTTTGGCAACTAACGCCACACAATGATTTTAGCAGCACTGTGCATGCAAATTGCCAGGCATCCTCTCTGAGGCAAGGCTTTACTTCCACGGTGAGAGCTTTGCTATTCAAAGGGCCTGGTAAATGAAATCTGAACTGCATATGCTGCAATGGAGAGGAGGACAGGAGCAGGAGACAGCTGTTTGGGGTGACTGCTTTACAAGCAGAAGCCTTTCAGTTCCATCAATCAGACAGTGTGAAAGGCCCAAATCCACAGACACCAGCATCCCACCCCCTTTGATCCCGATCCTAATAGCGTGCCAGTCACCGATGGAAATGCATTACAAAGTGAGAATGGTCCATTTTCTTCCTCCTTTTGCTGAGAGTCTGTATTTATCAGATTTAACTAGTTAATGATTCTGCCCTCTCTCTCCTGCGTGCCGTGAGGAATCGCGCCGCAGAGGTGGCAGTTGTTTATTGTCACTGGGCACATGAAGCATCAGCAGTCCCTGGGACCTGAGAGGAGCATTTGGCTGAAGCCTGCAAGGGGTTAAGCAGTGCCTCACTTCAAAATCAATGGCAAAATGATATCTATGTTTTCCTTGTGGAGACAGAGTTTGGTGGAGCCCCGCGAGGCCGTGCCATGGGGGTGGGTAACACGGATTCCTGTGACAGCAGGCTGGTGGTGGCCTCACGCCAAGCCTGCATCCCTGGTTTAGGAAATTTGTGCTGTGTGTCCATCTCTGCCACAGCCTTTGTGCCTCTGTCAGCACTCTCTGCCAACAACAAGCCCAAGGTTGCTCACCGAATGAGCTCTTCTCTACCTGTGAGGCTGCAAGCACAGCTGCAGCATGTCCTTGAGCTCGTGTGGCGCCTTGTCTGCCCAAATCCATCAGCCATGTCTCCATGAATGAAATAGCTGTGAAGATGCTGAGGTGGACAGACTGTGCAGGAGGTGAAGCGTGCCCTGTTGACAGGTGAGAGGCCATGAAGATGCTCTGAGTGATATAAACTAGATGGTCTTAGGCCTCAGATTTTTGTGCTGTAAGCTCCCATCTGTGAAATGGGCTTTACAAAATATGCCTTTGTCTGTCATGCCTATATAAGCTTTTTTGGAATATCTGGTACCTAGCCCAAAGGCTCCAATTCCAAGCCCAACAATAATGAAAATAATACTTCTGTATAGGAGGCTTGTGGAACCTGTCCCTTCATCTGTAAAAGTCACTGTGTCATTTTTTCCAGTGTGAAGCATCTTATTATCAGGCTTTCTTACTGATTTGCAAACACAAACGTTTGCAGGGTAATAAAGAAATGGGCAGCACACTTGGGTGATCTTCTGCTTTTTTCTTCTTTAAAAGCAATTTTCTTGGCAGTGAGTACGATAACAACAGAGTTAAGCTATGTCATTAATTTCCATAGATGGTAGATGGAGAATGTTAAATTCTAGGCACCTGAGTGAATCATCAAACTCTTCTACCACATAATGACTCTAAATAATCGTATTCATCATAATTAGTACCGTTAATAATGTTAAAAATAAACACTTGTACCTCAGACCATTAGTAATAGTAATCTTGTCATCGTCCATGAAAATTGCTAGGCCTGGTTATTTTTCACAGTGGGGCGCAGATATATGAAGTATATAATTAAAATATTTATTACATATTTGATAGAGCTTTGACTATCATTATTGTATTACCAATGGCCTCGTTATTATACTTTCAATATGTTACTTTGTATATATTGTGTTTAATAAAGTGTTTAAAAAGTGGCTCTGGGTTTCCGAGATCAATATATGTTAGGTAGAAAAATGTACATGAATCCAGAGGTATGGAAGAAATGGGATTCAAACTGTGGTTAAATAGATGTCTGTCATTCAACCCTGTACTAAGAGGTGACACAAAGGTGACACAAAGCAAATCCTACTCGTAAATCCCCAAAATAGAATTTAAGTGATACTTCAGTGATATTTAATGGTTATTTTTACCTGAGTAGATTAAATGAAAAGAGTACTAGTTAGCTGAATGGGAGAGGTGAGCTTTAGAAAAGAACAAGGGTTTTTTTGCTATTTTAGCTACAATTTTTTTTTTTTTTTTTTTTTTCTGGTAACCTAGACAGGAGCTCTTCTGATGTCCACAGAGGCAAGCAGTGCTTTTGCATGCTAAACTGAATTAGTATGAGCAAGGGGCAGGTGTAATTTGAGGATAGATAATAGTGAGCACATCTTACTCAAAGCTATGGTGCATTTAAGTTTGCAAAATCTTTTATCAGGAGGGTGGGGTTTTTTGTTTTTGGGGTTTTTTTCGGTTTTTTTGTTTGTTTGTTTTTTTGGCTTTTTTTTGTTTTGTTTTGTTTTTGTGTGTGTCTGTTTCTGTCATGATTAATTGCCCCTTTATTCCTTGCCTCTCTGTAATCGAGTTTTGCAGGTTTAAGTCTGTTGCCATTATTTGAAAATAGTGTCATCATTTTCTTGTAGTAAGCTACTATTTCCATCTGCTTCAGATCAGGACATACTCCAAAAGTAAATGCTCTAGAACTAAACCAGATCCCAGACTGTATCCTTAATCCTGAAGGGTTTTGAGGAGTTCTCTAGGATTCTGGTTCTGCTCTCCTCTTGCCTTGCTTTGCAACATTCAGTGGATTTTGTGCTATCTTTCAGGAGCAGAAAATCATTGGAGATGATTTCACTGTGAGAACGGACCAGAATTTGTTTTTCTTCCTTTTAAAGGTGTTTCTGCAAAATTGTCAGTATTCTTTTAACTGTTGCATTTAAACGGTATCAAAATAAATAGTTTCCAGTCAGGTTTTTTTGTTGTTGTTGTGGGGTTTTTTTTTGTTTGTTTGGTTTTTTTGAAGTAATTTCTTGGAGCATCTTTAATATACTTTTATTCCAAAACACCTCCACACCTTCTGAAGCTTAAAAGATAATTAAAGAATGAAGTTACTAAACTTTAATTTTAAAAAATAAACAACAAGAAGAACAAACAAACCAGCCCTCAACCACCAAACCAGGTTACATCTGTGGAGGATAGGGGAAGATGTTACCTAAATAGGAAACTGTTTTGGATGGACAAAAGAGAGTTTTTTACAATTCCTATCAATGTTGAGAAGCTTGTTTTGTGCTGTGGTAGGGAAGTGTCACTTTCCTGGGTGCAGCTGATGGCTGTACAGACCAGGCATTTTCATTTGCTTACTCATAACCTGGAACGAAGGAAAACCCAAAGATGCCAGAGCTGTTTTCCAGCCTGTGTGTGCATCCTAACACTGATTTCAGATCAGAATTCTGGTATTCTGGTGTCTGAGCACAATTTGTGGGGACGTGACCTCTCTCTTGCTGTGCTGCAGAGCACTCAGGCACCCACACAGGGATTTCCAGTGTCTGTTTTTCCATGAAGGGGGATTCAGGCAGCCAGTTTCTACCTCCCACTCATTAAAGGTAGAACATGGTGGAACTTTTTTGCCTTCGTCCTCGTGGAAAGTCAGCTTTCCCACCCAGCCTAAGGCTCCTCTAATGTACAGCTTTGCACACGTGGAAAGTAATTTCTTTCAGAAGTAAGCAGCAATAATAAAACCTTATCGTCTGGTCCATGCCAGATATTATGAGTATGGCTGTAAATAAAACCTTATCACCTGTTTTAAACCCAAGAACATAAGCAGTGATCACACTAGGATTTCATTTTTTGGTTTGACCTGCTTTGCTGGCTTTATTTAGTGAGACGGGCTAAAGCTATTTTCCCCCTCAACACATCTGATATTTCCCAAGGTTTTGGGGAGAGGATGCTTTGAATTATAAATTAATTTAGAGGACTCCTTTCAACAGTGTGGGAGATATCCTGCAGTAAACCATTAGCCAAATCATAGTCACTGTGAGGCAGGCAGATGAGGACAATCAATACAAAAGTCTGGGTGCCTGACTGTCCAGAGAGTAATGAAGTTTTTTCAACAGCTTGGGAAAATTAATAAAAATTGCCAAAATGCTATTTTGGATGCTTTTTGCTCAAGATATTACTCTTGCACTGAAAGTCCCTTATGGATTTTTTCATATTATTGAGACTCTTAATAATTTTTACGTTTACCCAGAACTACTCAAGTATGACATCCAGTGGCAGGGTTTTAAAATTTAGGACACAGACAAATTTTGTCATCAAATGGAATTTTCCTTGTGGAAATGAGATGTTTATTCTCAGTAAATTTAAGATAATCTCTTCCAGATTTCAGAGCTGTCATGACTGAAGGCCTGGACTTTGGAGGAGGCTGATGAACCTAATAAAACCTCTATGAAAAATTCAACTCTTCATTAGATCCTCCTTGTCACTAAGGCTTATTAGAGCTGCTTATTTGGGATTAGCACAGAAGACAGAATGTGTTTAATATGTTATTAAACTATTTAGACTTATTTTTGTCCCTATTTGTGGTTTTGAGTCTATCAGGAAAGAACCCTAGTTGTTCTGTATGTACGTATTTTGTTTTGCTTAAATAAGTTTGGTGTCAGATTTTTGTTATGATATGTAAGGCATAATTTGGGATTTTAAAATTTAATGTATAGATTATTAGGTAATTCCCATCTTCCCAGAAAAGAAATGAAACTTCATTTTACTGCATCCCTTGATACTTTGAGGTGTAGCTGCTTAATACAGGAGTTGAATCACTTATGGATTCCTCACAAATGGTATTGTGGTAATGTGTAAGAATAGCAACAGCATATATTAAAACATCTTTATAATCAGAATAATAATGAAGAGCCTGTAGATATGAGAATCCCAAAGTTTTCCCAGTGCTTTAATAAGTACTGAGCTACCGTTACAATTCCTGAATTATTCAGGGCTATAATTTGGAGTCACAAGGCTTTAGTATGCTGTAGATGTAGCACTCAGGCTTCCAGGGTCATGGTAGATATTAAAAATTGTTATGGAGAGATCTAGATTGCTAATCACACAATGGCAGAACTGTTGTGGAGTGGCCTAGAATTACAAATAATTTAACAGGATCCAACTGGTGCTAAATCCCCACTCTCATTCCTCAAAGCACAGGATGTACTGCAGTGCTTCTGTGACAGCAAAGGGGTGCAAAATATCCTCAAGTGTATGTCTGAAGAATCCTACAAGTAATGGAATAAGAAGAGCAGAGCACATACAGAAAAGTCTCCTCATGGACTGGAATGACAGTAACTAACCACTACACTGGGTTTATAATTATAATTTCGTCACAAGAGTAGGGAAGTCAAGGTTTCACAAGGAAAAAAAATCTATTTACAGGAAAATATTATGCTTTTCATTTGATAGAAAAAGTAATTATTGCAAAGGGACCCATGGAAGATCTTGAAGACAGTCACCCTCCTTTTAATAAGTGCTTGTGGCAGCTAAGTGGGGATCAGGAGTATTCTTTATCAGGTTTGCATTCAAGTAGTACTAAATATATGCAGGTAGGAATTAAATAGTATCTGAGTTTAATTAAAATTATAAAAAAAAAGAGGGAGAAGAATGGTTGGTAGACTGCTCGACTGCATTTTAACCAGTAACCTCAGACCCTAATTAGAAATGCTTTTCATATCTCCTCCATGCAAGGGCTTAATCTGACGTGAGTCTGTGAGCGAGGGCTTGGGGGACCAGTGTTAATTCTGCATTCGATCTTGGTTTGTATGGAGGCAGGCAATGCTGATTGACCGAGTTGCAGCACAGATCCCATGACCTTGCTGGGATTTTCATGTGAGGTGTTAATTGAGAGGGTGGGTTAATCTTGGAGCATCATTGTCCCCGAGCTGAGGACAAAGTTTGTGCTCTCTGTTTCCTTACTCAACAGTATATTTGATCTCTACCTCCTCCCCTTTATGACAGTTTAGCAAGCCTGCAGAAAATTCACTCTTGATAAATTTATTGGTGGGGGATTATCTCTTGCAGGTTTTGTTTGATTTTTATGATCTAGTTGTAGAAAAAGTGGTTAACTGGGCTGAAAACCAAAAAACAAAATGTCTTTCTCCTGACTGTCCCCCCACAACCCACTCCAACGAGACTATCATAGTGAGTTTGGGGAGTGACATCTTGAGCTTAATTATACTAAAGAAAACTAGAAGGCATGATTTCAAAGTTATTTCATCAGAGTGCTGGAAAAATATAAGCTCTTTTTATTCCTCCTGAGTAGAAAGCCTAAAATAATTACAAAAACAAAGAGATATTACAGGGGACAAAGCTTTTATAATAATACACAGGTTAGAGTTTTCATACTGGATTTGTGTAACGCAAGAAAAGACAACCCTGCCATTCTGTTTTTCTATAAATAATGACCGGCTTTTTTTATTCATGCTTTGTTTTACAGGCCTGTCATTTTCAATGTAAGGGGGAAAATTTTACTCTGGGAAGGACTAATGTGTACTGCTTGACCTTAAATATGACTCCCAGGGAGCAGGATGGAAGTTAAAAGTGGCAGAAGCAATAGAGCTGGGAAACAACAGTGATAAAAAAAAGCATGAATGATATCTGTCCTTGACATGCAAAGAATTTATCTTGTTTTACTGTAAAGTAGACACGATTTGTGCAAAGCCCAGCAGGGAGCTCTTTGCCCTCTGCAGGCTCCAGAGCCTGTGGTGTGGATGGGAAGGAGCCTGTCCCATGTTGGGAGATGGTGGGGTGGTGTTGGCTCCACTGAGGAGAAAGAACGGTGTTTGCACCTGCTTGGATGTCCGTGGAATACACCCAGTAAGAAATGGCAGCCATGGCTTTTACATGCCTGGTTTGGTGGCTGTGTGACCTTGATGAGAATATCTGCACCTGAGCAATGCTATTGCCCATGCCAGAATAATTCCAGAGGTCTGTGGTGGGGTGAGATGCTCCTGTGAAGAACCACAAGAACAAGTGGGATGTCTTGATGCTGCTGCAGACCTGGCCTCATGACTTCCAAGTTTCCTAAATAGTTCTGAGGCAAAAATCACAATCCTTAGGTAATTGACCTTTGAAGGGACATTGGGAGATTTGATTTTTTTTTTTTTTTTTCTTTTCCTTCTCAAGAAATGGCACATTACTGGAGAGTGACTTAAATCAGCAGGAATTTAATAGCTTCCTTGGCTGGGTGAAAAGCTGCAGGTCAGCCCTTGGATTTATATCCCTCTATAGGTTCCAGTTGTAGAGAGTTTCTTGTAGCAGTAGTCAGCAGTCTTCTAGGGCTGTTACACCAGATTGTATTTTTCTTTTTTAAAGTTTAAGAATATTGATAGAAACTCAGTGGGAGCTAGGAAATGCTGGCGTTCGCTCCGGCGTCTATATCTTGCTTCGAGGAGAGGCACTGGAGCTCATCTCCCCTGAGCTTGGGATTCACTGGGAGCCAGGAGCTGGGAGTGCTGGTGCTCCAGTCTTCCCTCAAGATGCTCTGACTTCACGATCCCACCCTTGTCCCCACCACGCTAATGCTATTAGAATCTACCCACGTGTTATCTGTAATTGCTGACCACTATCTTAAGCTACCCTGCAGCCTTAGAGGGGAAAAAAAAAATAATTTTGGAGCTGTGAAAGAGACAGAAATTTTGTTTCGCAAAGGATTTGGAGAGTTCGAAATCTGGCTTCTGTTCATCCTGGAATGAAATGTGACATTTTCAAATTCTTGGCAGAAGAAAAGTCTCAAAAAAAGCTGCCTTTCAGATTGATCAAAATGGTTCATTCTGGGTTGGACTTGCTTGATTTCATAATTTACCAGAAAAAGCCTGAAATAAAAGTCACTTCAAAATGAAAAATCAAAAAGGTCAAAACAAATCCCCCCCTCAAAAACAAAACAAAACAAAAAAAAACCCAACCAAACTCAAGGCAAGTTGGCAGGGTTCATAAACCCACTTCAGTTTTATTAGTCCACATTCTCCAATTCAAATGGACACTATTGATGTTTTGGGAGTTTTTTGGGGTTTGTTTTGGTTTTTTTTCCCCCCTTGCTTTTCTGCAAACAGCCTGAGATTATCCCTCAGTTACTTATGTAGGAGGCACTGAAATGAAGGTAGCATCTTGGGAGCTGTATTGATACCCAGGTTTTGATGAATTTCAGTAAAACGTGTATTTATGGCCTGATTGTCTTGAGAGGTGTTTGCGGCAAAAGCAACTTATGGGCTACAGAAATGCAATCTGCTCCTTGTGTTAATTGTAGACAATTATCAAAAGGATGCTGTTAATCATTGGGTGATGTTAATATTTTAAAGGTTTCATAATAGCAATAGTTATTTTTAACACTATGGTTAACTACAGTCTACATGTAGCTGCACTGTTTTAAATAATTTTGTCTTGGTATAAAGATATATTTGGTGTAAAGGTATATTTGTTTTGTCTAAATGTAGACAAGACTAGGTTTGATGAAAAGATGGGATTCTTAATGACTTCAGATGTTTCCCTAGGTAAGACTCAAGGCTTGTGCCATCTTTCATTAGGAAAACTGTGAACCCTTCCTGCCCTTGCTGGTGGCTACTCGCAGACCCTGTTTATGCTTTGGGATAATTAGGTGAATTTTTGAAGTTGATAAAAGGAGGAATGAGGAATGGGTTGTAAGATATTTTCCCTTTCCGAGTGACGAAGTCATTAAAGGAAGAAACCAACCGCCAGTGTGGCATTCCCCAAAGGAAGAGCTGCTTGCTGCTCCAGGCTCTGTGTAGGTCCCTGTGATCTGCTGTGTAATTTTGAGTGCAAGAACAATTCTCTGTTGCAGTTGGTGAAATGAAGTGATGCAATGACCTGCAGCTCGGGGCGTTTTCTCTGTGTGCTGTGGTTCCATAAGAGCATTTTGGTTTGGCCCTTTCTGTATTCAAAGAGAAGAAAGGATGTCCATCAAAATCTTCTTTATAGACCAGCCATAGCTCTATTAATAGGCAACTATAACTCTATTATTAGGCAGATAGTTAATGTTACCCCGTGTAATTTTGGACAAAGTACAGAATGACTCATGCAGCAGATGAGTTACCAGTTTCATCTTTGGGGCTTTAGGCATAAGGGTCTTACGGTGGTTGTTTGTTGTTTTCTGCCGCTGCCTTTAATCTGTTTTAAAAAAAAAAAAAAATTCCACTGATTCTGTATTTATAGCAACCGCTTCACCTCATTGCTCTGGATGATCTTACCAGTTAAAATATGTCCGGCCTGACATAAGGAAGCGGTCTTCTGGTACGTTCCATCTGTGTGATGTACTTTGTCTGTAAGTAATAACAAAAGGCTTCATTAGAGAGCTAATCAGCTCCCTCACCTTTGAGACCTAAAGTAATCATGTATTTCAGATGCACATCTATAAGAATGAGCCTGGTAATGGTGGATAGCAGGAACTGTCTTTAGGCGAAGGCGGCAGGTGCTGCGGTCGGCTTCCTCCTCGCCAGGCTTTGCCTCTTAATCCTGAGCCCCTCTTTCAATAAAGTTTTACTTTGGCTTCTTGCAGAAAAAAGGTTTCGGAAGCTGGGTAAACAGAGCCTGAGCCTGCACGGAGGGGATTAAGGAGGAGAGGCAAGAGTAGAAGGGAAAATGAGGATATGACAGAGGCCATAGTGAGTTCAAACAAAATTTGGCCTGCAGAAGGCAGAAGAAATCCCACTGGTGACAGGTGCCATCTTGTGGGTCATTCTGCCACTCTGCCTCCTGCCACTTTTTATAACGAGAAGAGATAAAGGAGGACTGGGTTCTTAGAGGCTTGGAATTGGAAAAGTAATTCAAAGGGATGTGAGCATGGTTGGCTTCGGGGTTTGCATGATACTGTAAACATCAATACTTTGCTTGTCAGCACTCTATGCTATTTAAGAATGTTAAAGTCCTCTATGAATAGAGACTATGTGCGTGTCTAGAAACATGTAATCATAAATAGTACGAATGATAATCAAATTATTTTTACTTTATAGTAATGCAAATAAAATATTCATGCATCATGTAGGCCTGGGAAAGGTTACAGCCTGCAAACTGTGCTAATTAAAATATAATAGTATCTAGGAGTATATGTAAGAGTTACTAATGTCTGTATTTTCCCTCTTTCCTTTAAGATCTTATCTTTAATGAATACATAAAAATGCAGTGGTTAGCTGGTACTTTAGTTCTGTGGGTTTTTTTCAGAAAATTTCAAGAAAAGGAATATACAAAAACAATTGCAGCATCTACTAAGCCAAAATCGAATGTACTATGATAAAGCATATATGATTCTTTTTGTAATGGAAAAGCTAGTATTTCAGGCATGATCCTGAATTCCATCAAAAAAAACTACAGGATGATTTATTCTTAAATATTTCCCAATTTAAAAGAAAAAGGAAAGAAAAAAACNAATATACAAAAACAATTGCAGCATCTACTAAGCCAAAATCGAATGTACTATGATAAAGCATATATGATTCTTTTTGTAATGGAAAAGCTAGTATTTCAGGCATGATCCTGAATTCCATCAAAAAAACTACAGGATGATTTATTCTTAAATATTTCCCAATTTAAAAGAAAAAGGAAAGAAAAAAACCAAACAAAAAACAGTATTTATGTCAAGCACGATGGCATACTTCAGTATTATTTTTAAACCAAATTTGAGGGTCAGATTTTTAAGGAAGAGAAGTTTGCATTATAAATTACTAATTTTAAGTACTGTCAGACAAACAACCCCAACTTGGAATTAACCTTAATTTCCTTTTCCCAAGTTTATACTCCTGTCTAAAATAACGTTGCTGTTTTGTGGACGTTTATGAAACAGAATTGCAGTGGGGCGAATGAATAACAAGGAAAAGAAGCTTTAAGCTGACATGTACAAAAATTCTAAATATGCCTTATCGCAAGCATTAACGCAGTACTTGTGCCAGAAGCCAGGGAAGGAATATAACATTGTCTGGGTAGGGGAAGAGCAGCAGTGCCCTCCGAGAGCGCCCATCACAGCTCTAGGTGAGCTCTGCTAAGAATTCGTAAGGGGAAAGCAAATCCATGAAAATGTCAAGTAAATTTGACTGATTAATGCATTTGAAAGGAATTCCTATTCCTCCGCGAGCATTCCGTTGTTATGAGGAATATGAAGATCATCGAGTGCATTATTCTGTCCCCTCGATTCGCTTATCCCCGGTTGTGAATCAGTGCATGAGACTTGACTGTCAATGGCTGGAGTCAATGGCTGTATTGTGCATGGGCAGAATTCCCGGCGATGGAAACCGAGCTCAGGCTTCATATTCTTTAATCACCTAAACTTAGGAAGTTGCATAAATGTGGCCGTGCTTGAAGCGCTGTGAAACTCTTCTTTGCACGTTTAAAAGAAAAAAAAAAAAAA
>VWZN01019086.1:51000-68490 GCA_013396955.1 Regulus satrapa
AAAAAATAAAAAAGATAAAATACAAATTTCACTGCGATCTGGGTTGGATTACTTCCCCATGCCCCTGCCTTTATTGGGCGATTTGGAGTTTCATTAGAATTCAGAATTCCTGCAGAAAGAAAAACCACAGTGGCACGGACTTCTCTTTCAAGGGGATTGCAGGCTGACCCATCAAAATGAAAAGGCTCAATGTTTTGCTGACAGGTCCCTGAGCAGGCCTGAGTGACAGCTTCATTTCAGCACTTCTCAGATGAGATTTGAATTGGGGGGTGGAGGAGGTAGTAGCAGAGAGACTTTGTTCCCTAAAATGTGTCAGTGTCAAACTCTGCAGTTCAAGTTCTAGTGTCTGAGGTACAAAACCGAGTCAGAAATCATCTTCGACTTGCCTGCTTCCCAATTTATTATTAATGTCTCTCTAATATTAGCACGCATGAAGCTTCATTTAAATCTTAAGAGTTCATGTCGAGTGTGTGCTGTTCCTTTTATTGGAAATAAAAAAAGGTAGAAGGAGATGGATTAAAGTACAGTGAACTGCTGTATAATGTCTGCATCAAAGATTACTTAGTGGCATTTTTCTGTTGTGATAATCAAAACATCAGTGAGACCTTGATCCCGCCTCTTGTCTGTGGGAATACCAATTTTTTTTGTATAAATTTGCATGGGTCTTTTTGTCTGCAAAATCAATTTGGATATTTAATAAATAAATTTGGATAGAAATTTGAAGAATTTCTCAAACTAAAGTTCAGTAGCAGTTTTGTGTCCACTTCACAACATCCTAAATGAGCAAATTTTTATTGCTTATCTCAATGGGGGGGGGGAAAAAAAAAAAAAAACAAAAAAAAAAACCAAAAACTTGGCAAAACTTGTCCCTGCCATCCAGGCAAGGGAAACCAGAGAAGTAGCTCAGCCTATTTGTATAAGGGAAGTGAAACTCATTAATTTCCTACCTTTTCTCTTACGAAAGGTTGATTTGGTGTCTGCAGGGCCATTAGCATTTTTTTTTTTCCTAGAAGTTTCTTTAAATTTTCAGGTATCACTTACTGGTATTCACAGCTTTTTATCTTCCTTTTCCTCCTGTTTTGTGCATATTGATGCATGCCTTGGTGTGAGTACAAAATCCAGCTGGTGCAGTTTGCTCTTAGGAGCCCTCAAAAAGAAGTTAACCTAGTTTTTCAGGTAATATTGGAAAATTAGCTTTCAAAATGCAGGTCTTCAAAGTAACATTGATCCTTATACTTTATTCCTATACCTTAGAAGCCATCTCATCAATAACTGTATCAAAATGAGATATTATTCCATAACACAAGGCTGTTCTTCAGAATCAAACAGAATTTTATGTATTACATTCACTTTTGAACAAATTCCTCTCTAATTTATATTGATGGAAAGCTGTAGTAACTTCAGGCTCTGCCATCTAGCTAGAAAAAATTTTGGGCTAAGAGAGAAGCATATTAATCTCTAATTCTTCTGTGACTGTGGTGAACAGGGCTGCATTAGTGTTGTTGGATTGCGTTTCTATTGAACGACATAAAATCCATGTAAATGCTCAGAGTGTGTCTTAGGACCATCCCAAGAAAGCTTCATCTTGTAAATTTTTGCTCATTGTTCATGGGTTGCTTTTCTTTAAAAGAGTTTCTGCATTCCAAAACAGAGAGCCAAGACATTAGAACTGTAAAGGCTCCCAAACAAAATTTACATCTTGTCCTGCTTCTATGTTATAAGGAATCTTACTATCTTTAGGTTCTTATGTTTTTTTTGAGAATGGAGCAAAAAGCTGTGCTCAAAACAAGCCTCCCTGTGTAAAAGGCAAGTGTTTATTATGGAGAAGGAAATAATACTTTCCTCTGATCCTAGAGAAGCCCTGCATTATATTCCTTATATACTTGGACACTTACTTCTTATAATCGAGTTTTTATCTCTTGTGAAACTTGGGGGCCAATTTCTGTTCTGAAACCAAAAGGTCTAGCAGCCTCAACACTTACTTATCCCAGGGAAGAATTTGGTTCCAGACATTTAAAAGGATCAACTCAGAAATATCCCAGTTTTGAGATTAAATATGCAATTAAAAAAAAAAAAAAAAAAAAGTTCAAAATAGAGGTAAAAATTCTGTTTTTGAAATCAGTGTGTGAGTTCAACTGAGTCTATAATAGCAGTAGGAGATGGGAATGAGAAAGGACACATTTAGAAAAATTATTTAAAACATAAGGTTATCTATTGCACTTTGTGAGAATCTACCTTGACACTCCAAGATATTTTTCAAGCACTGGGGGTAGAGACACGATACTAAGAACAATAAGACAAATGCTTAGAGAAACACAGAGTTAGGAGAGGAATATACAATCTGAAATTTAAGAAAAACAGATGAAATCCAGGTTGGGTAAGGCATGTACTGCTTAATGGAGAAATGTGTTACTTGGATCTTGTAAAGCCAGAATGGACAAAATATTAGTAAATTGCACTAGGAAAAAAAAGCCTCTGCTGATGGAATTGACCTTCATGTCCTTTGCACAACTTCAAAAAAAAGTACCAATATCACATATGAGCAGCCACAGAAGATGAAGCCTGTGCATGGGGATTTGTCAGGATTCAGCTGGGGGTCGGTGGCAAGCCTGGCCAGGTTGAACCTGCTGCCAGTTCCGGGCACTGCCAAAATTGCTGGTTTGCTCAAGCTTTGTACTGAGAAATTTGTGCTCTGTTGACTCTTTCTTGCTCCTTGTGTTTGGTAAAAGCTGGGAAGTGCTGCTGGAAGTTGTGTGCTGTGGTTTGTGAGCACCTGCCTGAGCTAACGAGGGAGGGAGGGCAGGAGAGGACTTGGGACCGTGTCCCATGTCTGAGCATCCATCCCCCTGTTTTCTTTTCCCCTCTCCCTCCAAAGTTGCCCTCCTCTTCCACATGCTGCATGAAACTGCTTTGGGTAAATCTTGAGTGCTAAAGGGGAGTTTGAAGAAGTGAGGTGGGCAAAGTTGAAGGAGATACCTGCAAGCTGTGCTCCTGACTCACCCTGGTCATTAATTCCAGGTCACAGAGGTGGCTGCAGGGGCACAACAATGGGTCAGTCCTGTGTTTGAGCTGGGCTGGATCTGTTCTGCTCTATTCCTTTATGGAGCTTCCCCCCCACCCCAGTTTCAACAGGGATACCCTTCTGAGGAAGGCAAGTCAGAGAGGCTTAAAAATATGTGTGCTGTAATGCCATTGTAATGTATGAGCTGGTTTATTTTGAGATCAATCTAGCTGCAGTGTGCTTTTAGCGTTGGAACTGTAGATGTAGAGTCTGCCAAGGGAAAGGGTTTTTTTGGGGGGATTTTTGGGGATTGGAGATCCTCAATCAGCTCAGGTGTCACAAATATTGCAGCAAGGGCTTCCAGAAGAGAGTATATAGGATGAGAGACTGTTGTAGAGGAGTTGCTTAGATACTTTACGAAAGATACTTTCATAATTAGGAAAGTTAAAATCAGCAGCATGCTATATAAAAGTTTAAATAAAAACATTTACCTCAGCGCTGACTCTTCATATGAATAAGCTGTTCAGACATTTAGGCTTCAACATCAACCTGACATATAAGCAGAGGGGGAAGTTTTTTTTTCCTGAAGTACTTCTTGTAATGCAATCTATTTTCCACAAACAGAACTATTAAAAGTATTGAGCTTCTAGTTTCTCATGATACCATCTTCATCTGAAATCCTGACCCATCTCATGCTTCTCTTGCAGCACTTTTTAGCAAAGTGCACTTATCATCTCACATTGGCATCTTTGGGTGTTACGTAACCCAAGAACAAAAATCTCCATCTAGTTTTACCACTTCATCAATTTTGCTGACACTCCATTGTTCATAAAGCACCAAAATGCAACTCTTGCTTTCAGACTCTTTCCCTGAGTTCAACACGATAATGAATGTGAAGGGTTTGCATGGAGGTGGCAAAACTTTTTTTATTTCTCCCCCCCCCTTTTTTTTTTTTTTTTTTCTCCCTCTCTCTCCAGGTACACACCAGATAGGCATTTTTTACAGCCTGAAAGGGGATGTTTTCTTTTGTTAATAGCTTACAATCAGATGAAAGGACTCATCACTCTATTTTAGTGCTCCACCACATGGCGTGTATCTTTTATAAATTACAGGCTGGCGTTGTGTGCACTGGGGGAGAGAAAGGTTGGTTTTCTTGCTGTGAGCCATCCTGCCTAATTGTCGTATGCAAATAAAAGCAATTATAAGGCTTTTAGGGTGAAGGGATGACAGCTGAGTTTGGCAGTTGAGGAGGCCTCACCCACCTTGTTGTCATAGCAACAGGGAGGAAAAGGACAAAATGGTGTGTATACAGTGGAAACATTTATTTTGGTTAAAGAATTAAAAATACATATACCGCTGTTAGCATGCAACATCAATATGTGTAATGAATGGGTTTGTTTAAAACATTAGAGAAATTAAACTGTATTTATTCCTTGGCCCTTTAAATGATCCTTGTCATCTAACTACCATTTACAAACCATCACTTGTGATTTTATCTGCTACTTTTAAAGTTATGAACAGATCATAACAATCCAGTCAATAATTAGGAGATTACAAGTTTCTGTGTTTTAGTGCATCTATTTCAATGTTGCCAGACCCGGAGCTGCATGAAGGAGAGGGACATTCAGTGGTGTGTCCATGAAGGGGAAACAGTGAAAAATAATAACCTATTAGTAGTCCATAAAGTTCAATATAAAATATGTTTGTGCTAAAGTGTTAAACAAGTAGAACAAATAGCGTGCTAGTAGCATACAAAATTAAAACGAGTCACAAATGGATATTTTCTATGGCAATTTATTTCACAATTACTCTTGTGGAAGCTTTCATGAATTAAATATGAGTTCTATCTTGAAATTAGGTGTTATAAGGCTAAATTACAAGAGGCAGCCAGTAATTGAGGTGGCTGAAACACGGGGTCTAGTGAACTAATCTCTTGCTGTGCCACGTGGCTGTCCCCTCGCCAATGGGAAACCTCCCCATGACAAAAACAGAGGCAGCTGAGAAAAATTGATTTCTCATCTGAGCCATATTTGATAGCTTTTGAAATCGAAAATTGAAATTAACTAACCTAAGCCCCATTGTAACAAAAGAGCAAATTAAATATGCAACATGGCTTCCTATTGGCAGCAAGAGGGCCTGCCAAGGTAAATTTGTAAATAGAGTTTAAGATGCAATCCTCCCCCCTCGTCTTTTTCCCTTCTCTCAGTGCAAAAAGTGTAAGTCTGCAATAGCTTAATAAATTATTTATTAAAAAAAAAAAAAAACATCAGCTGCAAATGGCCACTGTGGTTAAGGTCTTCCATAGAGAAAATCATTGCATTAGAAGAGCTCATTGAATGAAGCAGAATTAAAATTATCCACTGTCATCCCTGAGCTTGGAATAAACTGCACATGAAGAGACTATGTTTTCTTCTCAAGAAAAGTTTTATGAATGGAAGTTTACCCAAAAAACAGCAAAAAACCTACCCCAAACCCAGACCAGACATTTAGACTTTCCAGATAGCTAGGGCTCAGATACACATTTTTATTCTTTCTTTTCATTAACCCCAAACAATAATGGCATAATGGCTATTTGAGCTTGGTGGAGTATCCACATGCTTGCCTTTTGTCTTGCTTTTACACATCCTAAGACGTTACAAAGGATTCTGACAGTGAATGCTAATGATTCAAAAGGTGCTTCTGCAGAGCTGTGGATTTATAGTGGGATTCCCTGAAATGAAGGCAGCCAACAAAATCAGTGATGCCATGCTCTAAATACTGTTTTCTGTCCTTTTAAANTCAGCCCTCAGCATTCCTCTCTTACGGGGTTTCTGCTTTTCTCTGCCCAGATTTGCATGGGAAAACAAATGATTTCATTCCAATACTTGAGCAGAAGCGTGTATAAAGATATAGAGCCAGATCCCTGTCTGCATAAATCAGGACAGCTTCTTTAACTTCAGAGGATTTATGCTACTCTATATCATCTGAAGATCTATCTCATGAAATTGTTCCACTTTCCTGCCGAGGCTGTTCAGATCTGAACTGTATAAAATCTAGTGACAACTGTAATGGAGGATATTACGCTTAGCCTGTCTGTCATCCCAGGGATCTTGTAAAATCATTTTCTGTTCTAATTTATTACTTTTAGTGTCAATCAGCTGCCGACAAGCTGAGTAACATCATTAGGCATTGAGTTCATCTACTCAGCACTTTTTAAATGCAGTTTAAGTAGTTGTCTCATTATGTGTAGTAGGACAGAAAGTCAAGGTTCAAGGAGTTTTCCTTTTTGGCAGAGATATTGTTGAAGCCTCTACTATTATCTTTGAAGGAAAAAAAACTCCACAAGAAAATAGCTCTTTTTTACTTTTAAGGATTTGAAAGGGGAAAAAAAAAAAAAAAAAAAAAAAAAAAAAAAAAAGGAGGGGGGAAAAGAAAAAAAAAAAAAAAAAAAAAAAAAAAAAAAAAGGAGGCAGGGAAATGCAGTAAAACTCAGTGTAGAAACTTCGGTGAAGATTTCCCACTGCTTTACTTTGTATTTACCTCAGATGTGTGAGTTGAAAGGTGTGAGGATGGAGAGAGGCAGTGATGAATTGGGGATTTTGTATAATGTGGAGCTGATGGCTTCCAGCCATGAACTAATAAGTGGTTGGGGTTCATCTCCTTACTGAGAGCCTGCTATTGCTGTGCTGAAAATACAATGGGTGGAAATAAACCACGCACCAATCCTGGGACAGGAAATGTTGATTTCACCAGCCCCTGAGTAGAGCATGATTTTATTTAACACTATTACCCATCACAGGTAACTCCACAGCACTGACTGTGTGCAAGGTAAGAGTCAGACTGCTGCAAGTTTGTTTGAAACAATTTTCAGGGCTGTTTTTGAAATAAATTATGAGTTATCAGAACGTCAGGCCAGACAGTAAAGCCCTCCAGCTTCATCCCCTACTAGAAACCTGAGGGTTTGACTCTGGGCTAGAAGCCAAAGAGGGCCCTCGTGGCTGTCCCTCAGAGGCTCCCTGAACCCCTTCCCAGCAGCAGTCCCTGTCAGAAGATAATGCTCCCATGTCGGTCTCATATGAGTTTATGCTCCATTTTAATACAGTTCTTCTGACTCTGTCCAGATAGCAAACACTTTGTCTTAAAAAGTCCCGAAGCTGCTGAGAAGTAGTGATTCCAGGACAGTTAAGAGCGATGGTCCTTTTTGGGAAGCCCCAATTCATGGATGTAGCATGAAGCTGAAAAGAAGAAATGCAGTGCTGGGCGGGGTGGTGACTATGTGATTTTTCTCTCTGTAGCAGGCAGGATGTGGCCATTTCATCCCTATTTCTTGTGCAGTTCTGTGTTGTTTGATTAGGGAGACAAAATAGTCATCCCTTTGCAGTGGAATGGAGTTTAGCAAAATCTAGGAGAGGCTAATTTCAGCCTGGAACAAGTCATTAAACTGGTGGAAATTTGTCAGGAGGGGACAACTTTTCTCATGTGAATGACAACTTAGGATTCTACTATCTTATTTTCTTACAAGTCAGGGGAAGAGGAGCAAGTTATGTCATGTAGAAATAGCATAGAGAAAGGATACTGCATGTTTTCTAAAGGATGCTGGGAATATGCTCCTTTGATGGAGTAGTGGAAAATATTTTGTAAGTGGTTTATCATGTTCATGCTGAATTGATTATTTCATCAGGGAAGCTCAGAATTCCATAGTGTCTTAGTGTGGCTGAGGCTTTTTCTACATACATTTTGCTTTATAAAAAAAATAAATTCAGAAGTTTTTTGCCAGTCCTATCTAAAACTTTTGGACCACAATCATTCCTAATTAATAATGGTATCAAATATGTGTGGTATAATGTTCCAGTTAAACAGAAGGAAAGAAGGTAATATGAAACAGCAAATACATTGAAAAGCATTCCCAGTTCACAGAAAATTATTGTTGGTTTAAAGTCCAGGCTCCCTCCCCTTGGTAAACTGCCTTATATGACATTCTGTACATTTTAGATGTAGTTACCAAAGCTAGCAGCTTTCATGGTATCCATCCAACCGGATATTGTAGTCAGAGTGCCAGTAATTCTAGGAAGCATGAAAAAAATGGTTTAGAGGATGTTTAGTCAGAAGAAAATCACAGCAGAGGCAAATCTAACTGTTTGAGCAAAAGGAAAATTTCCTGCCGAACTGTAGAACAAATTCTACAAATAATTGCACCTACTGGACAAGTTAGATAAGGATGCAGCACACATTTTAAAATAGTAATCTTGAGACTGCATGTGTAGCTGTAGAGTGCATACGGGTGCATCTGGCTTTAAGTAGTATCTTTGTATTGCATGTGAATGGCTCACTTTGAGTTTACCTTTAAAGATAATCCTTTATTTTTTTTTTTTTTTAAATTTTATTTTATTTTATTAGGTCCATCATCAGAATTAGGAGAATGTTCATATATGGCAACAGTAATATTGTGGAAGGGCATCACTTTCTGCACTCAGGAATGCAATTCTCTTAATAGGGAAAAATCTTATAGAGACCCCAATAACCAGGTTGTATTGTAAAGTTTAAATTAGACTTCAGACTAGAATATGTTTAAACAAATTTAATCTGAATAATTTGGCTCATACGTGTACGTCCAGGTAAGCAAATGAGAATGGGGGGAATCTCAATATTTCAACTCAGTCACTTCAAATTGAGTCATAGCTTTGTGCTTTATATAGCAACAAGGCCCTGATTAAGCACTTAAGCATGTGCTTAAGGTTAAGCATCTGATTAAGTGCTTTGCTGACCTAGGGCTTAAGTACCCTGTAAAGCATTGGAAAAATGAATAAATCAAATTTAGGTCAAATCCAGCCCTGTGCCACACACCTATGGTAAGAGCGGAGCAGGAGGGGGGCTGCGAACAGCGGGGCACGATTCCAGGCTGACATCCCGCAGAGCCCCTGGCCCGGGAGGGCTCGGCAGCTCCCGAGCTGGCTGTCACACACTCGGCTGCAGCCACAGCAGCCCAGGACAGGATCCTGCAAGGATGCTCAGTGCTGCTCCTCTCCCTGCTCTCCTGCTCGCCTTATGCCCCGGGAGGGAGATGCTGCAGCAGGATTCCCTGTGGAGAAAAACAGCAGGGACATCTCGGAGTTTGGGTGTGTGGTTGAGATGTTGGTGCTGGGAGCTCTGCTGTGGGGATCTCTGCCCATGGGACAGTCCCACATCCCACAGGGGTGCACCTGCTTTTGTGTCTGAAAGCAAAGGCTGATGGGGACAAACGGAAACATTCAGGAGACGGGACTGTGCTGATGGCAAATGGACAGGCATAAAAGAAAAAGGAAGGGGCTCTTGGTGGATGGACATTCCTAGAAGCACGGGACATTGCTCTGAAGCTGCCTAGACTTCTGTGATCTGGCACTGAAAGCTGTAATGAAAAAGATATTTTGGCTTTGTTATTTTCTTGGTCAAAACAGGCCACTACAGAATATGCTTTAAACATTTGTGAGTTCCCACAGAACCTGTTTTGGTAGTTACAGCACTCAACGTGCTCGAGAAGGGTAAAGCAAAGGCAGGTGTACAGAGGGCCTCAAAGATGAGGACAAGGTGAAATTTAAGGGACACAGATCCAGTATGCATCCTTAGAGGACAAAAAGTGATCTAAAAACAAAAAAATCATAGTTCCTACTAAGACTGTTATTGTGCCACTTAAAATATTTTGATTCTCTCTCCTTTCTTATTCCTGTCTAAAACCTGGCATTTCTCTGGAAGGAAAAAAAAAAAAAAAAACAAAAAAAAGAAAAAAAAGTCTTTCAAACTGCATAACTTCCACATAGTGGAAAAGAGGAACACATCGTGTGCTGTCACTGCAGAGTTATCCTCTCCAGTACCACCTACAGTGGAAGTCTAGCTGCAGGCTAGAGTTATACAATATCACAGAGAGAGATTAAGCATTACATTTATTGTGGTTGCTGGAAGGGAATATTATTGCTGTTTCAGTGGAGAGATTTATAGCAATACTTAATGAATGCTACTAGTTTTCTTATCAGTTGGTAACCATACACATGTGCATGTGGAAATACTGCATTAAGTCTTTACAGAAACCTCAGAAAAAGTTGGATATTAGTGTCTGTGGCAGATTCGGCAGCTTATTGGGACTGTGGTACTATAATGGCATGGTATTGTCAGGTTGGGCATATGATGTTGGATAGAATACAGGCAAAATTAGCCTGATTGGTTTTAGGCATTTTCCAAAGGAAGAGATTCTTTGTCATTTATCCTCGGGAATGTGCAGAGTGTTATAGTTATCAGTCTCAGTCTATTTTTATGAAAATATCATAGGTCAGAAACAGTTCAGAAACTAAATGCAAATGTTTTAAAAAATACAAAGCTTTAAATGATATTTTCCATTTTAGCTGTATTTAAATCAGAGTTATATGTGAGTCATCAGCAAAATAGGAACTATTAAGATGGATCAGAAAGATGTGAAACTTAGGAGTTCCTGGAAAAAAATTATTCAAATTTTATTGTAATCAAGTTGATATGATGGCACCTATTCTTGGTTTTTTTTGTTGTAGAGAGCCCTAATGAGAAGCCAAAATGTAGCAGTCAGTGCAGAGAATTGAATTTTCCCTCTCCAGAATCTTCACTTCGAAGCACTAAAGACTGAACATCCCAATAAATCTGCGAGAAAAAAAAAATCTTATTTAAATTCTTTCAGATATAACATTTATTCTGCCCTCTGACTGGGTGCATTAATATTCTATGATCATGCATAGATATCTGCATGGTAAATATATATTTGTACATTGAGCTGAAGTGAAGTTTTCATTAAGCTGATCACAGGCAAATTATTAGGCTTAGAAGCAGCTTTTTATGTCTCAGAGCAACATCTCTAAGTTCATGACTGGTATCAAGAGTCATTCACTTGAATGCTTGTAGGTGTAGTTTTTTTTTCCTTCAGGAAGAGAGATTTATTACAAGATCCTGCTATTGAAACCTCAGTCAAGATTAGGTGTAAAGACAACACAGAATAGGTAAATAGCATCTCTGGTACTCGCCATCAAAGGATGTGATAGAGTATTCTCAGATGGAACAGACAGGTCTGATATTGCATATTAGTGGAGTTAAAGATATATGAGGTATTGAAAATATTCATGCCTCTGCAGTGATGGAGAGGAGGCAGAAGCTTTTGGCTTGGATGTTTTAGATAATTAAGAGCAACAAAAGATTATGTTGAAAGCAGATTTGCTGCAGATAGATAGTACATTCTTACTAGAAAAATGGGATCTCTCATATATTGGTCTGATGGCCCTTTTTCTTTTCTCTTTTAAAAGGAAAGAGCACTTCTATCTTCTAACTGAATTGTAGGATGCATAATCAGACTCATGGCAAGTAATGAAATGTCTTTTCCTTCTCTAATAATATTCCTTCCAGAATTTATCAGTATATTGCAACAGGACTTGCAGTCTGAGATAACTATTGCATAGATATATTCCAAAATTTGGATAAAAGAAATCTACTGTATCATGGAATTATTAATGAGAATGTGAGTGTATAAATTAATTTGACTACTGTTGAATAAAAGCACCTCATTTTATTGAACTTCCATCACCTTTTTCTAAATGGTAGTGAAGTGGTAATTAAGAAAGGCTAATTATATATTATTGTAAAACGTACATTTGTTATTAATTTTGTGATGTGCATGCTTTATTTTTTCTCTCTGCAGTTCTTTGCATAAACTCTGCTCTGACTTACCTTTGGGGATAAAAGGCTGGGGCTTGATGCTGGAGGCATCTGTGAATGGGAATTATAAAAGCTGTTTCCATAAATTGTAGATTGCCCTGTCTCCCTGCACTCTATTTCCTTTCCTGGAAGGTGTTCCCAGCCATGCCCAGAGCAAAGCTGCCTGGCTGTGGTTTGTGGTCCTTTTTTGGTGCATGGGGCCACGCTCTGCAGGAAAAGATTCTCAGAAATTTCTGGAAAATTCTCAGGGAGTGCCATTTCAGACCTATGATGGGCCAAGCGGACAGAAAGATAAGTTAGAGAAAATTTTTAAGTTGTGGTTAAAAAAATATAGGCTAGCACTTTCCATGATTTGTTGTTTAAGCACTGATAGAAAATTTTGATGCAATTTAGAAAGAAATTAGACTTTATAACATTTCACACCATCTATACACAGGAAATGCAGACATATCTTTTAGTGTTTACTTACTAAAGATGCAAATTGTTTGTCTAAATAATAAAATATTTAAGGTTGGAATTCATCTTTTTAATTAAAATTTTCCCAAGGCAAGTAAGATTACTGCAGCACGGAGAGATTTGCTGATACTTGTGTAATGTGTTTTTTATAATAGTGATGGTGCCAGACAAAGTCAGTTATGTGCCACTCTTGTTGTCTGTTATTAATATTTTTGTATCATTGATGAGAAGAGCAGCAGCAATGATTGCAGTCGATGAGCCACAATAAATAGCAGCAAATGCATTCTAACCTCTGACTCTGTGACAAACAACATGGGTACTATCTGCAGCTCTGGTTTTAATTTCAATGGCATCAAAGGGAAACTCAAGAGCTTCGGAAAATAACTCTGGCACCATGGCTTAGATAAAATAAAATGCTTACCCACAGACATAAATTACTGTGGGAATAAAAAGACTACACCAAAATGACATAGTTTCATAATGCTCTTAAATCAAGAAATAGAGGACAGTGAGCATGGCTCCCAAATTACAACAGTCTTGCTGCTTGATGAGTGGCTTTTTTTTTGGCTCTAGCTAACCTGACAGGTTTCTTCAAGCAGTGGTACTTGATGGCATGCGCTCAGATAGTGTGAGGAAATTCAGCAGGATGACACTCCCATTTCATGAGAATTCATTCCCCGCACACACTAAAAAGGTATTTTCACAGTTCTGACTGCAGCATTGCACTGCAGGAACACGTGTTCTGTGAACAGGATGCTTTGTTGGACTTTCATTGCCACTGAACTCATTGAATTTGAAGCTGCATGTAATTACTTTAAGGCATAGTAAATCCTGCTCACCTTACTAGTGATGGCACTCCAGGAGCTACTGTATTTGCAGTCAAAGCCAAGACAACATTGTAACAAGCTGCAAAGTCCTGGTTAAAGCATTTTGCAGGGGGAGGCACATGTATACATATCTATGTATTGTAGCTACAGCAGCTGCATAGTCTCCTTCACTAGAATTACTAATATTTTTAGCTGCAAATTCCTCACCTCTTATTCCCTATTTTCACCTCATTTTATGGGATTTTTCTTTTTTTGGTCTAGTCTAAGGGGCCTGACAAGCTGACTTGGCTGTTCTGGGATTGACAACATATTGGCATTCAAACCAAGCTCTGATCACCAAGAAGGTCATCACAGTTCAGACCCTACTTTTACATGCATTGAAGAAAAGAGGGAGAAAACCCACTTCTGACTATGTTATCCTGTATTAATACATAATGACTGATGTTAATGAATCATGTTGGCCTCTAATGAAATCACTTCTTCATTACTGCAAGAGGAATGGGGCCAATTCCACTCTGGCGTGGATCCCACTAGTGGCACCTGTAGTGATGGTTCATTCTGGCTTCCCATGAGAATCTGAAATTTCAGCACAGCTCTTTATTATGTTCAAATGCACTGAGACATGAGTGAGCTATTAATGTGTTACAGTTGTTATTTGTAAGTCTGTTAGCTACACGCTGAAGTTTTCAGTACATCATTTTGTAAACTTTCATGTAAAATTCCTCATGTGAAACAAACCGGAGTTCACCGCTGCTGCTGTCTCAAGGGCAAAAGCCCATATTTCTAAGAATCCAGTGGCTCAGAACAGATTTTCATTACTGCAGTGAGAAGCCCCTCTGTGTCTCCTACCTCATTTTAAGGGGTTTTAAATGTCTGATAGTCACAGCCTACATAGAAGTCGGTTTTCTGCCTGAGTCATAGAAATAGTGCTGGTTGCCAGACACACTTAAAAGGAAGTGACCACTGAACCCCATTTTTCAGTCTTAAGAATGTTTCTTGGCAGGTTTCCAGTGCAGCTTTCACAGACTGAGTCTTCACACAGGGGAACAAAAACCTGATGTTGAAGTTCACCTTGTGGACTTTCAAGAAGTAAGGGGTTCTGGTACCTTTTTCTTATTTTTTTTTCTAATCTCAAGGGGGGAAAAAGTCTTTTGATATTTTTATGCCTTAAAAAAATGATTTCAAAAGAAGAATAAGAAAGGACAAAAGCAGAAAAAAATAAACCTGGTATCCTTTTCTTTACTGATAGAAGAGAATCCTGTTTTGACCACTGTACTTGACAAAAAGTCCCTCCTCAAAACACTGGGGAAAAAAAGTGAATATTTATTTTGAACTATAGAAAAAAACTAGTTTTCTTTTGGAAAGCTAAAAGCACTTACCTTTGGAAAAATACTTCTCAAAGTCTGAAGCAGAAGAAAAAAAAGGCAAAAGCCCATATCACATAGATTTTTGACTAGATCCTGAAACACAGGTGGTTTTTAGGATGTACAGGTCAGGTGTGGGAGTATATGAAAGCTCATCTTTACTCTCCTGTAGTAGTCTCTTGTTCCAAGCTGGAAGATAGCTCTAACTTCTACCAACATCAAATACCACCTGGACCATTCTGTCTATGCCTGCTGCTCCCCACAGGCCATCTGTGATCTGCATACCACCTTTTGCAATTATTGATACAGTGTGTAATTACTTCTGATGTTAGAACTTTCCATTAAAAGAAGACACAGATGAGGTATCCTCTCTGGAATTCTTGGTGCCAGAAGTAGAAGTAACCTGTCAGGTCAAAAGGTGTCCAGGTTGACACATGCTGTATTCAGTCAGGAGACTTGACTTGTCCTCACTTCAGGCTCAGGACACCTTTTGTGAGAGGTTTTGTTTGTTTGTTTGTTTTGGTGGGCTTTTTTTGTTTGTTTGTTTTTTATCTAAAAGGCTGATGAAAAGAATCCGAGTGATCCCCATCCGCTGGTGCTTGTAACTTTGTGCTACGCTGGTCAGCAGAGTACACCCTTCCAACAAACAAGGGAAAAGCACAATTTATCTTCTGTAAGAAGGAATTGCTGACTTCTCATTAATTTTCTTTCATAAACCTGGTGCTTGTGTGGAAATGTTTTATGTAAATGTTCCCTTAATTCTGTATAAGGCTGACTACTTGCTATAGACTGGAGTAGGTCTTTGGCCAATCCTGAGCTTTTCCTCCATAGTGTAAGGCAGTTTGGAGAATCCCAGGCAGTATATCCTCCTAAAATACATGACCCACACTGTCCAGGGATTTCAAACTTCATGAGTAATTTGTTTTAAGAACAAGTGAGTGCCACAGGGAAGAATCACTACCAAATCACGTTGTGGAAGGTGAAGCTCAGAGGCAGAAGTCTAGAGGAAGAAAGGCCTGTCTGTAATGGTTAGGTTTTGGAGATTCCTCAGAGATGCTTCTTGCACTTCTGGCTCTGTAGGGCTGGGCTGCACCAGCAGTTTCCCTCTAATTTTCATGCCCTGCTATGATATTATAATCAACAAAACCCACAAGGCTGCAGTTGTAAAGTTTCCCAATACTGTTGCCTTCAAATATACATGGAATTACAAGCACTATGAAATCCAGCTGGTATTCTTGAAAGTAAAAACCTGGCCTAAAAAAAAGAAACTAAACCTGAGGTAGTAGATCATGTCCACCTTCATTCTTGAGGCTCAGGTTGCAGAGTGTTTTGTCAGAAGGATCAAGCAAATTCACAGGCTGTATAGAACTGAAGCCTGGCAGAAGCAAGTTCCCAAGCTTTAGACCAGCACAATAATATTTATACACAGGAAAACAAGTTTGAATCCCATGGATTCAATATGAGCAGCATAACAAACAAAAAGGGTGTTCCATGAAGTCTTAGTGTAGTCTGTTTTTAAATCGTTGCATGTTATAAAGTTCTAAAGAAAATCTATAGAGCTGCAGATAGAAGAGGATTTTTTTGTTTGTTTGTTTGTTTGTTTTGGTTTTTTTTGGTCAGGATAGTTGCTTTGATTTTAGCATAAAACTAACCTTAAGAAATGACCATATTTATGTCATGCTAAATATTAAAGGAAGGAGAGGCTGGAATTGCTGTTCCCCATCACTGGGAGAGGATGGTTTGATGTGTTTTCTAAATGGCTGGGTAAAACAGGCTCTGCTCCAGCAACCCCTGTTCTTCCAGGACCAAGCTGGCCCAGTTCCTTAGCACCCAGAACTGTGGGGTGAGAGGGGGTCATACAAGTTGGATTTCTATGCCTTTCATTAGTGATACAGTTCATACTGCAGACTAACCTGGGGGTATTGCATGTAATAAATGAGCACATACAATGGTGATTTAATTACACATAGCCCTTTCTACTCAGCCACACACCTCATTGCTTGGTCTTACTGCCTCCAAAGGCAGAATTCATTATCTGATTGGTCAAAGTGCTGCTCTGGGCCCATTGCTTACTTAGCAGAATAGATGTGAGCTAAAAGGAGGATGAGAGGCTATTTCTATGTGGGCTGGGGTTTTATTATTTTAAAATTTAAATAAGAGTTGGAGTCACCATAATATAAAGAGACCAAAATCAAACAACCATGGTTCATTCCTGTGCTTTGATTTTTATACCCATGCATGTTAAAAAAAAAAAGAAAAAAAAGAAAACTAAACATGTGTGCTGCCTTTTAATAAAGATCATATTAAAAATTCAATAAATAGCAATATCTCTGATCTCTTAACAAAAGCGTCTGGTGTACAGGAAATTAAATGAAAAAAAAACTTGTTAATCCTTTTTGATTTCTGTACATGGTAGCTGGAAGCAGAATTCTTTAACTCACAGGATTCTCTTTTTGTCCTCCCTCTTTTACATTTCTTCTTTTTAAAATTTTTTTCTCTTNTTTTTTTTTTTTTTTTTAATCTTCTCTAGCACAAACGTTGTCTGGGTAACCTCAGTGTAAATGCTGTCTGTTTCTCTGATACATTTTAAAAATAAATAATAAAAGAATAATAATAATANATACATTAAAAAAAAAAAAAAAAAAAAAAAAAAAAAAAAAAAAAAAAAAAAAAAAAAAAAAAAAGAAAAAGAAAAAAAAGCCATCGTGTCATTGTCTCATCCCTGTGGCCTTGCTGTGAGGGATCCGTCTCGAACCAGGTGATAACCTGATAGACTTTATCTTGTCTTTTCTGGGCCTCCCTGAAGCCTGCCAACACTTCGGCTGGCTGTTAGGCATTTTAAATATCCCCCATGAGCCCTAACCTTACCCCTTTTCTCTTCTTGTCATCTGGAATGTCTCAGAGCTGTCAGAGGCTTGTTGCTTATTGATGTTTCCGTGTGTTTTATGTCTTTTCTGAGATATGACAGCCCCTGACACAGTGCTGATTTCAATCAGCCGGCTTCTGGAGAGGCCTAAGATTTTGTCCTCGCGCGGTCCCAGCCGCCAGCGCACTTCAGAGGCCTCCGTCTAATGAAAATGTTTCAGCAGGCGGAATAAAGGCCTGCTGCTCAACAAACAGCAGCTGATGAATTCACAAGACCAAAAAAAAAAAAAAAAAA
>VWZN01019086.1:68509-83925 GCA_013396955.1 Regulus satrapa
AAAAAAGAAGAAGAGGAGGAAACCCTCCCCCCCCACAACCCCTCTGCCTTTGTTATAAGAAAAGCAAGAGGAGAGAGTGACCTCCCGAGCCAAAGGTTTTGACACTGAATCAAATCCCTTTAGGCCTGAACTGGCAGGCTGAGCCCGGCATTGGATTACTTTATCACATCTTAGAGTGACGCTTGTATGTACCTCAGGACACCCTACGTGTAAAGAGTGGATATTTTGCCCCCCTTGCTTATTAAGTCAAGTCTCGGTGTCTGGTGGGAAGGGAAGGTCTATCTGACAGAGCACCAGGAGGGGAAGGCAGAGCATCCTCGCTAAAAGCAGGGAGGGAGATGATTTGCATGGAGAAACCTCTTTGAAAGAAAGCAGGTCGTGGGCCTGGCTTGAAGTCGCTGTGGGGGAACAGATATTTTTATTCACCATCAGCTGAAAAAGAGAACAAGCTTTGAGGCAACGTAGAGCGTTTGCTTTGTGGGTTTTGGTCGTGTCTTTTAGGCAGCATGGAGCCGCCTGCCCACCCGGGCTGCTCCCAGCTGCTGTTTGTGCTGCCTCTGTCGCCTGGGCTCAGGTACCAGCGCTGCTTCTCATGGCTCTTTTCAGCACCTCTAACGGGGTGCAGTCAAGGCAACACTCATCCTCCACCTGGAGACGCCTCTCGTAGGGTTCCCTTGCATCACTCCAGGCAGCCCCATCCCTCTCGAGGCATTATCTGAAGCCGTGTAGCTCCCCTAATCCCCCGATTTCAGCTGAAATTGCACCCCTATGAGGCATCATTGTTATCCTGGCTCTGATGCGTGCGGGAGGAGTCGGCCCCCGTGGCACAAGGTGCGGCTCAAGGCGTAGCAGGAAAGCGCAGCAGCTGCAGCAACACCCTGAGCCACTGTGGTCATTTCCTCCAGGATGTACAGCCCATGTTATGCACTTCACCTACGTGATGAAGGCTCAGGGATTTTTTTTTTCTTTCTTTTTTTTTTCTTTTTTTAAAGAGGGATTTTGCCTATCTGATTCAGAGCTGTGGGATTAGGTTCATCAGCAGGTGAGATGTGTCAAGGTTCATGTTTATTTCTTTTTTTAGGTGACTTTGATTTGGTTTCTCGCTGTTTGTTTTTGCATGGAGGAAAAACAATCTTTCCCTGTTCATCTAACTAACTAAATAAACACAGCCCACCCCACTTTTGAACAACATCAGTGAAATTCATATCTGCAGTGACTCAGATGGTTTTGTTAATAACTGAGAGAGTGCTCAGTGTAGCCTGATTCTGTCCTTTGGATGGGAGGCTTTAATCCTGAGTCTTATTTTTCACAGCATTCAGCTACTGGTTTTTTGAGCAACAAATTACATCCATGCCTCCAAGCCAAACAAGGAGTAAAAATTTCTAGTTTAAAAAATGTGGAAATAATGCTGTCTATCTACCTACAGTTCAATTCCATTTTTAAAGTGCTTTGATATTTTTAACAATATTAATATAATAACAGCAGCATGTGCCTATTGGATTAGTCTGTATTTTATAACTTGGTATCCAATTTCTCCCTTGTTTCCTGCAGGACTGTCACTATTAATTTCTACTCCCATTTTTTCCGTCAGTGTGAACATTGTCATTGGACTATTGTTTGTAAGTGATAAGCAGCCCCCAGTATTATTATTATTTCACTCCTGCTTGTTGAGCATCAACAAATCTACCAAAAATATTAAAAATTTGGTGGAAGTTTAACCCTCTCTTTGCCAGATGTTTCCCTTTTCTTCAGCTCAAAGGAGCATACTTGCTACTGTACTATCCAAGAATGAAAAAAATAGGAAACTAGCAGAAAGGCAATCTGTCACAGGGAAAAAAAAAATACCTCAGGGGGTAAAGAATGCCTTCACAGTATGGCTTTAAGGTTTTAATTTATATTGGTCCTGACTCATGACACAGGCAGAGCAAGCCTGGGCCTGGGAGTCAGGTCTCCCACTGACCCTTGCATAGACTGGTGGGGAGAGAGATGTCAGCTGAAAACTCCCAGGGATCACGGGGCTGCCAAGCGCTTTGGAAACGACTGCCAATTTGGCCTAGTCTCAGCTGAACACATGCCCAAGAGGGAGGGAATGGCAGTAATAAAGCAGTTTAGAGGGGAAAGATACTTCTTTTGAGCTCCCAAACCTTTCCAGCCTTTTTCCGTGGCAATACGGTTTGCACCCATGCGTGCTCTCGTAGACATACCTGCTCCTGTGTACCCTCACTTTCAAAACCAGACACAGTCTGCAAAGTAATCCATGAGGCTGATGTCCTTTCTGTGTTCACCATGCAGCCAAACAACCCCTCTTTAATTTCAGAAGATAACAACAATAAATTAATTCCAAAAGTGAAGTAGTAAGTGAAAAGTGAAATAATAAAGTGAATTCCAAAACACCTTAAACTCCCAAACTCAAATCCCTGCAGGCATTTATGGTGCAGAACAGGTGAATACCCAAGACACCAGCAAGCCGTACCCTGTTATATATAGATAAAAGATGTTCTGGTTTTTCAGTGATGGGAGAGAGTGTAAAACTAAAAAGATGCAGCTTTGTTAATAAGTTGTGTCTTTGTGGACAAATTTATTCCAAATTAAGGTAATAAGAGTAACAAAAGATTTGCAGGTTTGGGGTTTTTTTCCCCCACTCTTGCCTATCAGATCTAAAAGTATAGAACAGATGGGGTGCTCCTGTTCACGTGTGTTGTTATAAAAGAAACACAGTTTTAAACCTGGTTGTCCTAAAATCAGTTTTTCTTCTGTTTTATTATATTCTATTATGTTCGAAGGTTATGAAGGAGGAGTTTAAAAAAAAGCTTTATCGGATTGACTAAAATATGAATTACTGTACAGTTAATTCAAGCTTTTTGCTATTTGTTTTACTCAGGTTAGTGCCACTGCAGTAAATGGTTTTGCTCATTTAAGTAAAGGCTGCAAGATAAGGCCTAATATGAAGATGTGGAAAAGAGAATAGAGGAAAGAGTGGAGGGGAAAAGCCACCAGCTGCTTATTCATGTCCCAGAACGGTGCGTGAAGTGTACCAGAAGTAAGAACTATTTGGTGCATGTAACATGACAGTTAAGAATACCTAGATGAAAATAAAAAAGCAACAAACAAAGCATTGCTTGGCAGGGACATTCATCTGCTGCAGCATCTGCCTCCAATATGCTTTATACTTGCATAGATGCATTTGGGAACTGAAAGGTAACAAGAATTTATCAAAGCACTAGCAAGCACTGATGCTGCCATTCACAACTGTTACAAATATAAATTGTCATTATCATATTACTCGTTCCTCAGTTTAATTTTTTGCCAGGATGTCTTTTGTCTGAAATGCCAAAATTTAATCTGGCTGGATGCTGACACAGCTGAAATATTTTGCATTAGTCACTATGTAAAATGCTTCCAGAAGTATGGGCGGGGGGGTTTGTATATGTGACTGTGCTGGAATAGAAAATTTTAAAAGATTATAGTATCACCATCACTTCTTTCATTCTGGTAAAGAATTAGAGTTTATCTTTGAAGGTTTTTATGAAAAATGCTGGTGAGGAGGAGGGTGTAGATGGTGTCAGTTTAAGGGACTCATGACCTACACAGCAGTCCCACAATCATGAAATTGAAACTGCCATTGTACACGCAATTAGAATACAGGTTATTTCAAAGGTGTATTTATTCAGCCCAGCACAGAGCAGAGAGTGGTGTCCAGAGAGAAAAAAAATCCATGGTTGTTTCCTGATTCATGTCATGATGTTTCATGACACATGAAAGACAAAATGCAACACTGAGAAGACATGGTTGTTTTTGGAATGGGATTTAAGAAAACGCTTATGTTTCACAGATTTCTGGTTTACTTTGTGAGTTTTGCACAACCCAAAACAAATTCTATTAAAAAAAACCCAAAAAAGATAAAACTGGTTGATATCTTGCTTCCATTAAAGTAAAATACTGTATTTGGAATCAACACAACTCTGGCATTAGTGGATCTGGCATTATTTTTTCCTCTTTAGCACAGATCAGGACAACAGAAATGTTACACAATGTGGCTTTTCCATGTCAGGAACACACTTAAATTCCTTTATGTTCCTTTATTTTGAATGCAAAGTATTCTGAATTATTTAATCTCTTAGGTTTGGGCCTTCATCCAGGAGACTTCAGGTCAGATCTTTGCTATGGCTTGATTTATTTCATTTTTCATGTACTTAGAGGAAGTTTAAACCTCAGGTGGCAAAGTACTAAAGTATGAAACCCTGCAACAGAATCTGGTATGAGGAAAATGAATGGATGTTCTGCTGCCCTTTGCTCGCTGGGACTTTCTAGTGGAGGTAAGGAGCAATAGTTTAGCTCAATCTGCATGATGAATGATGTGTGTTTGATGAACATGCTTCTTTTAATTGTATGTCTTACAGTGTTAGTAACTTATCTTACACAGGTACTGCCTGCCAAGTGGAGTTGGTTTCTTGGAAGAAGTATAAAAGACGGGTAAGGAGAAATGAAAACAAAGTTTACCCACGTTTTATTTTTTCAGTAACACTAATGTGCTGGACATTTTCCAAACATGAAGAAAGCACAGTTGTGTCCACATGAGTTCACAACACCCAGACAGTGAGCTGGGGAGAGCAGTACAACAACATTAAAGGAACAGTGTGACAGCCAGAAGACAGAGATGGGGAATTGCAGACATGTTAGTGAGCAGGGAAAAGAAGTCCAGTGAGTGAGCAGCAGATTAATTGTTGTACCAGATAGAAGAAAACATAAATAAAAGGAAAAGAAAAAAGGGGAGCGGAGGGTAGAAGAGAGGAGAGGTAAATTCTAGGGTCATTAGATAGATATGCTTATTCTTGCATTTACACATTATTTACATGGCCTGTGTTCAGGTGACACACCAGTTCGGGTTCTGAAGTAATGCAGACTTGTACAAAAACTGTCTGATGAGGTACATGGGAAAAGATGGGAGCCATAAAGCAGGGCCTTATTCTCCAGGCCTCATCTGATGTCTCATTTGCTGCTTCTAACACAACTGAAAGGCCTCTGAGCACTACAATACTGTTATTAATAATAGCTGTATCATGATTTCTGCTCAGCAGTAACAGCCTTAGGCAGTGCCTGCTCAGTGATCTGTGAGCAGTCGCTCTCCACCTCCCTGGATGCCAACCACAGGACGTTCTCAGCTCCTCTTGTAGCACTTCTTGTTTCATTTGTTCCCTTGTCCACACCTCTGATCACTCGCAGCAAGGTCTTCTCTTATCCTGATACTGAAGTTCTTGAATTTATTTCCGTGCTGTTGCTTTTCTCCCTAGGCTCTTTTTCAGTAGGACCAGTGCATGTTGTGGGCAGACAGAAAACTTCATAAGGAGACATCAAAACTGCTCCACAATCCAGTGTCTTTGCAGCAGGAAAGAAGTGGTTGTGGTTAGACAAAAATGTGCAGTGGCAGGTCTTGGGCAGGGATGAGATAAATGAACCCCCTGTGTGCCCAGCAAAACCTGTGGCTTTCCCTGCGACCCAGAGGACTCATTCCTAGTGAAAATTAATAGTTTCCTGAAAAAATAAAATTAATTTCTTTGTGTAGTTTAATATGTGATGTTATGCATAAAACAAAAAAAAAACAAAAAAAAAAAAAAAAAAAAAAACAAAACAAAAAAGACAGATTTTGACAAAATAATCTGTAGGAATTTACAGAAAGTTCTCCTAACTGCTGAAGTGATTTATTATATTGAAGAGGAATGTGGGGTTTTGCATGATCAAAGCTAACTTTTGATAATACCATATGAGGACAGAAAGGTGGATATCAGTCAATAATTACTAGCAGCATTTGCTGTGTGTGCTGGTTTCCTGAGGAAAATCCAGAGTGTTTGTCTTCACTGTTTCGTTGTTAGGTGGTGCATTGAAGAGCAGAGGAATAAAGCAATTCTGATTGCTTTTTTGTCAGTTAGGAACAACAGCTGCAGAAGAAAATACTAATTTCTTTTACCATATTCATCACCTTACTATCCAAGTACCCTCCAGTAGTACATTAAGCATGACTAACATCTGTTCTGTGTTTGTTTTCTCACCTCCTCTCCAAAGGGAGTGTACATAAAGTGAACTGTTCTGGTTTGTTTTGATATATATGTTATGCTGCTAAATGTTTATGTCAGAAGAGTAAGTCAGAGAAATCCTTTCTGAACTTAGAGCACTGGCTCTCTATAAAGTTACCTCTAAGTCATGGAGACCTGGTGGATTTTTTCTCTTCTCTGTGCACTCAGAATGGTCAGAGGAACTTATGCTAACAATTCAGGTGGGTTTTTTGGGGTTTTGGTTTTTTTTTGTGGGTTGTTTTTTTTTTTTTTTTTTCCCCAGGGAAAAAGTGTTAAAGAGAAAACATTTTTCTTATTTCAAAAACACAGTATAATAGTTTGACCAAAAACCACATTTTGCACCACTGACATCATGTCTTTGCATCTTAAATGATATGGGTCACTGGTGACCCCAGTGATCTATTAAAACGATGTACCTAAGAAAGATATTTGAAAGCCAAATGTATCAGTGGCAATGTGCAACCAATCTGTCAGTGCAGTGGTGATGTAACTTGGCATTATCCCCTATCAATGAGCTGCAGAAACATATCTGGTACTTGAGTCTTTGGGGAAAGATCAATATGGTCAGCCCACATATCAGCCAGGAACATTTAGAAGAAGCAATAAAGAGAGTAATAGAAAGATATTTTGTGCATATGATGAAAAAGGTGGTGCCATTTATCCCTTGGAGAGTATAAAAATGGTCATTGTAGAAATGAGATGCTGAATCAGCCCAAAAGAGCTATCACTTACATTAATATTGAATTGGTTCAGGATAGGAGTTTTGAATATTAGTGAAAGGACAGGACAGTTGTATGTTTGTGTCTAAGTAGAAGATTTTGATCAGTTAATGAGCAGGGCTGTTAGACTTGTTTGACAATTGTATTTGTTTGTTCAAGATTTGTGGCCATTTTTCATTAGCAACTGAGTGCAGGCAGTGTGAGCATGGCTGGGTTTCTGCAGTTACCCTCCCTGAATTTACCAAGCAACAAGCAGCTCCCAAAGCAGCCCATGCATAACCTATGCTCCCTCACGGTCCTGCTTCCATATTTAAAACTTTCTGAAGAGGTTTTCAATGTTGTTTGTTCTCAGCATGTATCTTTGCCTAGGTTGTACAGCAGTTTTGTTGTCTCAGATTCTAGCTGACTACCCACCCAAAATCATATAATTAGTAAATTTTTGTACCATTGGTAGTCCTGTGTCTCTCTAATTCTAAAGAGCAGCCTTTTCAGTGTGATGAATGTAAAGGTACTGAACAGGAATGCCTCTGTATCCACTCTTCAGGCTGGCAGAGCAGTAAATACTGACCAGCACAGCCACATGTCAGCCAGTGCAGAAATGTCCTTCCAGCCTCCACAGATTTGGACAGACCTGTCAGTTCTTACCTACAGACTATGGATTGGCAGCATCTCAGCTGCGAAGCACACACTGGGAATCAGCATTTGGAAAAGTGCTTGCCCTCTTTGCGTAGCGGTAAAAAATTTGCACACACATTTAATAAAAGAGAATCTCTTCCAACATGACATAGTAGGAGGAATGCAAATCCTCTCTAGTGTCATATAGCTACAAGGACCAGAGTTTCCCCAGGACTCAGAGAAAAGCCTGCCATATCAATGTCTGCCTAGCAACTGAAAGGTGACACGTGGAGCCTTCTTTTCAACTCATTTCCTCTTGATGAGAGGAAGGGATCCTCCTGCGAGTTATTACCTGAAATAATACCATATGGTAAAATGTAAACAACATCTGCATATTCATGTAATAATTTCATCTGTTTAATTAGTTCCAGCAAAGCAGTTTACCCTCTGAGGCCCTTGCTGTCAGCTCCACGCTCATACATCCATGCCCTGCTGTCGAGGCTGACAGCCATCTATTGTTCATTCACTGCTTCCACCTCGCCACTTAATGTAAGTGAATCTTCTGAGGGGTGGAAAGCCTGTCCCCATTGATCCAGATGTAAGGGCTGGGGGAGGAGAGTAAATATCTGTCAGCCTGGAATACGGATACTAAGAGCAAACTTGACAGATCAGGTGGCTGTGTGTGTTTTTCGGGGGAGAGGGAGGGCGGATTGGCTCTTGGTTGAAGTGTTGATCTGGACTGCAGACTTTGTACAGTTGTCCAGCCTTTGCTCCCAGGACAAGGCACTTCCAAATGTGGTGAATTCAGTGGTGGAACAGCAGCTTTTCAAGTCAGCTGTGTTTCAGTGCCAGAGAAATGACAGCATGCCTACTGGTGCAGCAAAACACAGGGCCCTAGAGGGCTCCGTGGATTGGCCAAGCAGGTTTTCGGGAATGCACATCAACAAACACTGCTCAGGACAAACTGAGAATGTAAAAACATTAAGACTAACTGGAAAGGTCCCCAGAATATATTTCGAGATTCTCCTGTCTCATGTAAATAACATATATTGTGCGTCACATGTAACAATAAGCTGTTCAACTCACCTTCAAAAGGAAACATTTGCATTATGGGAATATAAACACTTCATGGTAATCTTGCACCTAAGTAGAGGAAAGTACTGCAGTTTGATGTGGTAAAGTCAATATCATAATAAGGTACTAATAATAATGCTTGCTGCTTATATGGCCTTTCACAGTTCTGAGCAAACATTAACTGATTAGTCCTCCAAACACCCTGATAAAAATAGGTAAGTAAGAATTATTGCCTTGTTGTAAAAATAATCCATATCTTATCACACACTCATCACCATGGTATCTACACAAACAAGTGTCTGGCAGACAGTATTCTCTCCATTGCCTTATGATGCACAGAGGTGAAATTGCAAGGTGTAAACTCAGCTAGAGAGATTTATCTTCTGCTTTGCTGAATGATGATCATATCTATATTAATAGCATTATCCTTTTCAGAAGATATCCAGACCTTGTAGCTAGTGGTCAGGAAGGAGAGATGTCCCATGTGTTTGTGATCTTTCCTCATAGAAATGGCCCTGTCTGTATACCAGGGAAGGAAATGTTTCCGAAATATCCAGGGTCCAGATACTAAAAAGCAGAGAAAGATTACAGCGTGTCTTGATAGGTACAGTGCACTGGAACAGTTTATCCTTCTTGTTCTGTGTTCACAGGAGATTCTGCACGTGCCTCTTGAATCTTTGGATCTCTTTTACAGCATGCAGTGAACACATTTAGGCATAAGCTGTAGTGGTTAAGAGGTACTAATGTATTCATCTGTATCATACTGTTACTGAAGGAGGTAAAGAGGTCTTTCCTGCTTACAGAAAGAGGACTGGGAACACCAGAAACTATCTGCATGCTGCCAGCTGGAGTGCTTCAGGTTTCCCTCTTAGCAGCTTCAAACAGTGTTAGAACTATTCTTTTAATGCTCCTAATCTGACCCATAAAATAACAGTTCACAATAGGCAGAAACAGAAGCCTTTTTAAGGTGAGTTATGTTTCCAAAGTCTCCATAACCAGATAACATCAGAAAAGGGTCACAAACGTCCTGCTTGCAGAATTATCCATAAGATAATTCTAACTTCCATATCATGTTACCTTTCTTGTGGGCATGCTGTACAGAATTCATAATTTCCTCCTTATGACTATTTCATGCAGTCACAGCAGTAAACTAAAATAACCTTCAGATCATGGAAGTTAGAACAGATTACCTTTATGAAGCTAATGAGTAACTGTTCTAATTGTTACCTTGTGCACAATTTTAGAATGTTTTCATACACACTGTGATATAAAAATTAATTTCTGGAAGCTCTTTGAAAAGCAAATTTGTCATAAATTAAAATATTAATTTAATAACAACAATAAAATGACATTGCATTAATAATGAACTTTATGAAATAATATTAAATAGAAGAATAAATTAAAAATGTGTTCATGATAAGTTCATCAGTCTAAAAGAACACTAAATGAAGCTCTTTTTCCCTAGAAAGAATGTCTGCCTTTTGCCCAGGAAATGGGTATGTTGTGCCTCCTCATCAATATGAATCCAAATCTGTATGAGAAACTTTCAGGTTTGAGATGTTCTTCTTGGTGTCCATTTTATAGTGCTATGTACTGAAACAGACAGGGAGCATGCAATGGTATAGATTATTCACACTGTTTCAAATGCCTTTGAGTTTATAAGAAAATAATTTTATATGATGAGAAACAAAGTAGTCCGAGGTTGACTTTTAGACTTGCAGATTTCTGATATCCTATGTGACAATAGTTCTGGACTGTTTTTTTTTTGTTGTTTGGGTTTTTTTTTGTTTTGTTTTGGTTTGGTTTTTTGTTGTTGTTTTTTTTTTTCTCTGAGCATAATGTTTTTTTATTTATCTCATTGTCACTGGAATTATATCTACTCTAGACAAGTCTACAAAGGAGTAAAAACCTCTACTGAATTTGAAATTATGATCTATAGTTAATATATTTATTAATGTGAAGTACTAGATAGTCCAGTCATGTATGGGTATTACCTACAGTATTGTAAGAGTTCAATTACAACAGGACTCTAAAATTATCCTACATATCTCAAAAGCATACTATTACTTCAGTACTAATCTAATGGTCTCTCAAATCAACCAAAATTATAGCACAGGTAGTTGTATATTCTTGCACATTTCAGCAAAGCTATGTTTCATTAATATTCTGGAAAGAAACTCTAAAACGAATGGATTCCTTCCTCCTTTCTGATCTTTTAAGTGCAATAAAATTGTTCTTTGCCATTTTTTCTCCATTAAATAACTTACATGAAGCAATTTCAGGCAGGCCTTGAAATGCTTTCTAAATTAGATGGAAGAAAAGCCCATTATATTTTAAGTCTATAATTGTTACAGTGTTTCTATGCATAGGTCCAAAATAGTTTCTAATGGACATTTTAGGGTATGAAAGATAATGGCATTTTAGTGAGGCAACACTGCTGGCTACCGCAGGGTTAATTTATCAAAATAATTTTAAGTGTTAAAAAGAAGCTTAAAGATTATAACTTCACAAATTTTGCTGAGCCAGAAGCTTCTTTAACGCGTTCACTGTGTGGCAAAACAGAGGCATCCAGAATGCTTTGGCATTTTTTATTTTTAATGCGGAAGTTAAGATATCTGGGTTATGTTCCCAAAACAGAAGCCTTAATGACCTTTATTCTATATTTCTTTCCACAGATTATTGCGATAAGGAAACCCTCGTGTCGCGACCCACTGGCGTCTGGCTAATCCGATGGTATTCGTCACCGCATTGTCCGTGATCAATAACTAATTATCAAAGTGGCATTTCTTTTCAAGAGCTCCTTGTTAAAAAATGGCTTTTGGCTGAGAGTGGAGGAAAAAGGTCGCCACTTTGACATGGTTGCAAGTCTTTCAAAATCCAGTGGGCCGTCCGATTGAATTACTGTCCCAAACTAATTGATATAAATTTGAACAGAAGAATGCTTGTTACTACAGAATGTCATAATGATATCCTTGGCAAGAGCATGTCAGTGGGAAAAAAGGAGAAAAGACCAGCACTAGTCACAAAGCATCTAGACAAGTTGCAGCACAAGACTATTAACAAAATTAACAGGAACAAAATTGTACATCGGTTCCTTCTTCCCAGCCAGTCTGATCAGACAGTCAAGAACGAAAAGCATTAGCATTTCCTTTTGAACCTCATCCTTTATTTGAAAATGGCCTGTAGAAAAACCTACTGGAAAAAATAATTGCAATGTACAAAGGACTGGAACTTGATGATCAGTTACCAGAAGTGTCATTGGCTCTACGGGGATCATGAGTGAGTATGTGTTGGAATTCAGCTTTAGTCAAAAGGCATAATTTGGCAGGTAGTTTCCTTAACTGGCTTTTAAGCAGCCTTAAAAACTATGCCTCTGAAATATGTGTAGCCTTCTCTAGGGAAAGTATAAGCCTTGTACCTTTGAACTGGGAGAAAACCTCCAAACACTTAGGATAAAGTAAGAGAAATCATAAAGAATGCGGTGAGAATGGGAAAATGTTTTTGTACTATTAATGCCTGAAACCTAATGCATTTTCTTGAGTGTCATTTGGAGATTGTCTGCTGAGGAAAGCCTGCAAAACCCAATTTTCATTACGAGGCAACTGGTCTTGTGGAAATTCTGGCTTCTGGGCTTTTTTTTTTCAGATGAGACTGACTTTTGCTACATGTCCAACATTCTTCCCTGAGCTGGGAATTGGTAGAGAGTTCAGGAAAAAGTTACCCTGCAAAGGGTATGGCATGTTCTGGAAAAGAGGTATTGTAGAAGCCTTTTAGGGGGCCGTAACTGGGCTTAACTAATGAAAAAAATTGCTAAACTGAATATGTTAATTCTGTGATCAGAAATGTTGTCAGGTAGGTGGCTAAAATATGCAATTTTAGCCAGTGCACTTCCTATGCTGAGGAAGAGAGGAGAAAAATACATTTGTACCTAATTGGAAGGAGTGAGTTTATATGGTTTTTAATTTCCAGTCTTGAAAGGCTCCAGCTGGACCTCGTAATGAATGTCTTTCCTACAAACTTACTGCTTTACATTTCCTGATGATAAACCAAAGTTGACTAATAAATTGACACAGGGACTTTTGTCTCTGGGTAGATTTGGAGATTCCCTTCAGAATGCTTCAATCAGTAAACAGAAGTCTGTGGTATCTGATGACTTGTCTGCAGTAGTGGTAGTGCGAAATAACGAGTCTCCACACAAGCCTTATGGCAACCCCAGTGTTCCCCCTCTGCAGTATTTTTGGCCCAGCTTCAGCGCAGGGACTCACTCAGGGACAGATGAGACGCCAAACAGATTTTGCTGGTGGAGGTCCTCTCGTTTGGAGTGGGTTGTGGCAGGTAACCCTTTTGAAAACAGGTTGATAATGCCTAGGTCAGATTTCATAGAAGTCTGACAAGTTGTTGCTTGAGATGGATTTATTGTTTGGCTAGGACAACCATCAAGACACATTTTCCTGGTATGTCAAAGCCACAGAACAAAGTGGGAAACCACAGGGGTCTGGAGATTGAGATTCACATGGTTCTGGTTACAAAAGGGGAAGTCTACTTTTGCTGACAAAGGATCTAAGGTAGTGAAGTTCACCACATTCAGTTCCCACTCTGCCTTCCATATATGACTTTATGACTGTCCTCTTATGCTGGGGGCAGGAAATGCCTTGTGATGGCAAATGGCTGAGCCATCTCTGACAGACTTACATCATCACAGAGTCACTAGGGAACCGTCTTCTTGTCTTCCATGCCTGCTTTAAAGACACTTTGTGAGGCTTTCTTCTTTAGCAGACCAGAGAATTCAGTCTGAAAGCCTGTCGGGCGGGTCAACCACTGTCTAGGTCAACCAGCCTTGCCCCTTAATTATTCCCTCTGGCACTACATTCACAGGGTGATGGAAGTAGAGGCTAAATATAGGCCCTCTATATATAGGAAATCTGTATTCTTGGCATATCTGAAACCATGTCTATACTGTTATTACTGGAATATATGTTTGCATCGTTGTGTAATCTGGAGGAGGAGTTGTAATGTGTGTTATAGAACTGAAATAAGACTAGTTCGTGAACTAGTTTCATATTCGACCAAAACCATAACTCTATCAGAACAGATTTACTATGTTATTAAAGATTTTAGAATTTATATCAACTCTTAACAGGCAAAAGCAATTGCTCATTTACAATAATTAATGTAGTCCAAAAAACAGTGTAGTCCATACAAATCAGGTTTAAAATGGGTTAAAAACCCCCTAAACATCTGTGTCTAAATGAGATTCTTGGATGTACAGGAAGTGGAACATTGAAAAACAATAAGATCACTTAAATACCAAAACACACACACACACAAAGAACATTTAAGAGGATTCTGAGAAGAGCAACATAAATTATTTGAGATCTTGAAAATACTTTTTCTGTGGAGAAACTTGAAGGGTTTACTTAACTTTTCTGAAAGAAGTCTAGAAGCTTCTTCACTCCTGTTCTGAAAAACATTTCTAACTGCTGACCAAAATGTGTTCCTGTAGCTTAAATCCCAAGATGATTAGAACTAACAGAAGGTAAAACAGAAAAATTCAAATTTGAAATAAGGTGATACTTTAATACTTAATTACTTTCTGCAATATTGTTAAGAGAAATGTGACCAAATGTTCATACAACATTTGAAATTTCCTTTATCCCTAGATGGGAATCAGGGATCTGATCCTCACACTTCCTAACACCACTGGTAATTTCCTCAGTAGGTGACTGACATTCTTTATTAATACTGCAATCTCTTCCACAGACCTGGAAACTTATCTGAGTTTTAATTATGTAGTAAACCACATAATTTTGAATCCAACTTATTGTTCCAAAGTAGTGAATATATAAATAACTGTGAATATCTCACACTTACTGCTTCCATTTAACACTTCCTGTGTTTCTCCTTTTGCTGTTTCGACGCAGAGCCAGAGCAAAGGGCCATATGTAGCTAGATCAAAGCAGGAGTCTGTCCAGAAAGGAGTTGTGACTCATGAATCATAACTAATCCCTTGATTACCCTCAGATGGTACATTTTATTTCCTTTCTTGTATCTGGCCAGCTGTTGCTCCTACTGCTGATCCTGCTGGTGTTTTACTGCTTTTATTGGCACTGCGGATGTCTTTCGGTAGTCATGTAAGAACTGAAACAGGGATCCAGGAGAGCAATTGTGCTCCACCCAGAGCATTCACGGCTGAGAAGCTGCAGTGGAATTGGCAGGAGAGTCTTCTTTCTTCCTCTAACAACTCTTAAAAAGGCCTTGAAGTTTTATTGTGGCAGTTATCACTTTAATATCTGAATGGCTCCCAGGTTACCTGAGCGATGAGCAGGAATCTAATGGTTGCTGGATGTTGGCTCCTCTGTTAGGAATCTCTGCTGGTAAATGTAGAGGGGCAAAAGCTCAGAAGTCTTTGTCGCCATCAGCATTATGATAGGAAAGAAGTCTCACTACTTCCAAATGCATGTTAATGTCTGTTTAAAATTATTTTAAAACTATTAATTTATCAGTGTACGTGTGTGTTCCTTATTTACAGTTGTAATTTTAATTTTGTTTCCAATCCATTACTGTAGAATCATGAGTAGTAAGCCTGGCTTAAATTTTTTATTTGAAATTTTAATACAGCATTTGAAGAAAAAATTGGCAACAAAACAGGCCCAGAAAAATAGCTTAAAATAGTTATATCTGCAAGCATATATATTCTATACCAGACAGCTATATCAGCTATAGCTGTCTGAATCTGAAAATCTGTGAGAAAAGCAGCTGTAAAGGTTGTTAATACTATTCACTCAGAAAGAGAATAGAGCTAGAACTAACAAACTCTGTAAAACATGGAACAATAATCTTGCAGCTATTTCTGTACTACATACAGGCACAAGCACCCAAGTAGATTTAATTTTTTTTTTTTTTTTTTTTTTTTTTTTTTTTTTTTTAAAAAAAAACA
>VWZN01019086.1:83951-135205 GCA_013396955.1 Regulus satrapa
CAAATCAGCTAAGAAAACCCAGCACTTCATTTATGGGCATTATTGATCTAAAACTCGTTTTTCCACCTAAGCCAAAGTGACAAAAACTTCTCTAAAGTGAAATAAGTTCAAGCACTCTCAGCCTGGTTCCCATTAACCATCACAAGAACATTGCAATTTGACATTTATCTGGCAGCCTTAAATGTGAAAGACCAGTGTAGCTGGTAGATAGAGAATGGAAAGGCCTCTTTGGCATCACTAGGGATGCTTTTACCAGGTTAGGGTCAGGTGGGATGACAGCAGAGTGGAAGGAGGTAGTCTCACTTCACTGCAGACTTGAACTATATTTGACCTCCAGGGTACCAGTGACTTACTTGGAAATTGCCAGAACGTGGAGCTGCCCTTTATAGAATTATAATTCCTTGCTATTCAAACAAAAAAAAAAGCTAATTAAGTATCCCTTATCTGATGTAACCCTCATCCAAACAGAACCAGGGATCATCCTGCTGCCGTTCTTGGAAAATGTAACTGTCGGAAACAATGGTGTTGGTGGCTGCGATTTGAATGTAGACCTTAAAGAATCATGATTCCAAACTTCTTGGTGCCCTTTCCCTATCAATCAAAAAGAATCATATGAAATAATTATTAGGCTACATAATTATTTTACAAAATAGAAGGTGTTTTTACTGCACATTTCCATTTTAGTACCAATCATTACTTCCCTGAATACTAATAACAGCGTTAAGCATTAATAGCATGTTTTAAGGTAAAGGGTCAATAGTCTAAGACCTATGAAAGAACTCTGAGCATTTGCAATGTAAAAGAAACCTTTCACAGAAAAGTGTTAAATAATAAATGTATTTCTGGAGGAAATATTGTATTGTGATCCATTTGGAGAGAAATGACAATTTATAGGACGTCACTCAGCTGCCCCTGTATGAAATATCTTTAATAATGCTGTGGCTTCACACTTGATACAGAGGTTCACAGAAAGCTTACAGCTCTCTGCAGAGGTCAGTAGTATTATGCTCATTGAGGGGAAACTGAGGCAAACAGTCACTCAGTGCACCAGTGAGAGGAAAGGGATCTGAACTGGTGACTTAGTCCTCTGGGTGCAAGAAAATTGTGCCTTTTCTTCATTTCCAGCTAGTAAGCCATCTTCTAATAGTTCTTTTAAAAGTATAATATGCACACAAGGAATAATGAACCTCTTCAGAAAAGGTAAAGGTGCTTGAAACGTCCTTGTTCAAGTTGGTTTAAGCTGCACAATTAGAGGCATGGAGACGGGGAGCGGGGTGGGAAGAGGAATAAATACTGCATACCAGTTTGAATTTCCTTTTTATGCCTTCATATGTGTATTGACATGTAGGACCAGAGGAATTGAAGCCTCAAGAAAGGCAGCTCGAGTCTGAAATCTTCTTGGCCCATTGAAGTCAATGAATTGACTCTGCATCAAGAAATCATCTCCCCTCTGCAGCATTATAAATTCCCTAGTTTATTTTTCTTTTCAGGTTTACTCCAGTTGTTTTTAAGGACTAACTGTGATATGAATATTTAAGGCCCCCGTAAGGTACCAATTAATTTTTTCTTTCTTTATCCTGTAGGTATTTCCATCTTCTCAGACCTGTGGCCATTTTGGATTCATAATCCCAAATTTGTTTTTTATACCTAAATACATCTGTCTTACAAATATTGGGAAGGATTCACTCATATGCACAGGCTGAAGTGAGAATCACAGCTTCTTATTTATTATAATTAATATTATCACAAATATTATTCTTATTTACTGATCAATGAGTAGTCGATCTATAAATAATATTACGAAAAAGTTAACACAAGTTCAGTTGTAGTGGATCCAGGTGAGTCAGAGAGATAACAACAGAAGTCGTTGTCATTTGTGTTCCCAATATTTGAGACATTCCCTCAGAAAAGGGAAAATACCTTAAACTTAGATTTCCACTTGTAAAAGTGATTGTTTATTTAATAAGACTTTAGCTAAAATTTACCCTATCTAAATCTCCTTTAATCTGTGCCCAAATCTGAGTTTCCCAAGTGGTTTTTTTTTGTTTGTTTATTTTTGGTTTTGTTTTTTTTTGTTTTGTTTTGTTTTTGTTTTTGTTTTTTAATGCCTAGCTAATCAAAGCATATGTTTGCAGAATACATGGAACCAGTGAATACCCTTCCAGCAGAGCAGATTCTTTTTCCAGAACCCACAGTAAATCAATAAGTTTCAAGTGAGATCGAGACTACCGGAGATTCTTTCAGATTCATGTTAGTCCTACAGGTCTGCTCGTGTTTCCTTGACTCCCACAGGAATCAAATATTCCCCTTCACCACCTGTCAGCAGATTGCTGGAAGTTACTCTCTCTCATTGTGGAAGGGAGTGGAGTTTCTTTCTGGGAGGAAGCTCCAACAGCAAATACAACACAGAGTTGGAGTGGAAGGTTGTGTCCATCAAATTGTCCCACGTTCCACTGTCATGGAGTTTTTCTATTCATCCACAACAGGAACTTAAGAAACAATATTAGCAAGACAATAGAGCTTGTCTGGTCATTAAAAACAATTATTTTATAGTCCTATAGAATACATATCTGACTGTTAAAGAGTTAAAGAAAAAAGTGAATCCTGTAAAAAATCAGGCCATCGTATAATGCCTCCTCATTGCTATAATGATATCAGTTGCAACAAGTCCAATGGCTGACCTCATTACAAGGGTTTAATTGCATTGTTACACAGTTTCACTTCTTCTCTCTGGCCTCTTTCTCTTTATGACAGCTTTAGAAAGGAATTTCAGCTTGAGGTCAAAGGAAATTAATTACTGCTTTCTTAATCTGTGCTCATCTACATTTAGAAAACTTGGGGCTTTTCACTAACATATTTGTGTCTCATTTCTGTGTAGACCCAAAGTTATAAGACTTTTGTCCTTTGTGAAAGTGCATAAATAGCCTTTTTCATATCAGAGGCCAGACTTTTTTTTTTGCGTCGTTTACAGTTGCGCACATATGGATGGATGCCAATGGAGCCAATGGAATGTCTCGGAATACACATTCAGTGTGGCCGAGGTAAGGCACTTGCAATGTATCTTCAGCTCAGACTAAAGATTCGTGGCAGATGCCAGGTGTTAAAAGGACCATTAACTACAAAACCAACCCAAGAACAAAGGAAAACCCAACCCCATAAGAAGTTACATTTAGGATAAAAGCCAGAAAGAAGGATCTTCAAAATTAAGTAGATACTTCCGTAGAGGCAAGGGTGAAAAAATCCATCTCTATGACACCAGATTTTGCCTGCTACCTATCGTGTGTTTTTACTAAATACATCATTGCTTAAGTAATATCCATTTTCTGTCTCAAGCAACTTGTCATCTAAATAACACATGCCTGCAGTGTGTCAGAAAGGGACAAAGACAGAGACACCACAACATTTCTCCTTGGAGGGAAAGCAAAAACGTGCAAAATGTAGTTAAATACTGTTGTCGCATGAAATATGAAAATAAAAGCTCACATAATAGGGGGCCCCAATTATATCCTGTAATTAGGTCATTTGAATTGATCATTGGCTTCTCCATGAACTCTGACTGGTTTTGAGAATAACTAAACTTCTACTAAAGAAAACAATGTTGTTAGTTTGCATCTTGAGGGAACAACTTTGGAGGACAAATTACAACCAGAAGTGTCTCTGGGATGATTTGACAGACTAATCTGAGAGGATATGCTATGCACCGGAGATTATCTGAACAAGTATTGCCACCCTGCAGTGCGAAAAAGCAGGATCTGATAGTTTAAACGTTGAAAAAAATTGCTATGTACTATGCACATGTGAAACTACAGTAGAAAAAAATATAAATTTTCTTCAGAACATAAGTATTTCTTACAGGTACTTTGTGGGTCTGATTAAGTCATGGAAATGTTGACAAAGATGAAAAATTGGTAGGTTTTGAGTCCTTTGACATAGAAAATTTAAATTTTCGCAAATCTATTCACTAGAATAGAATGTAGAGGCATAAAGTTCACCAAGACGTGGAAGCCATAGTGAACAGAGGTCCTGGACAAGCCTGAACTTCTCTGTAGCCATAAAGAGGTGTAATATAGCAGGTGGATGTGTCTGGAATAAAACAAGTACCTTGGATAACAGTACTGCAGTAACAGCCACATGAGCTTCAGTACGCCCTCATTACTCACATGAGCAGCCAAAGCAACCCAGTCATGGGCTTGTACCCAGTCAAGTTGAGAATAGACTGGGACTGATATTTAAGGAACTTAGACCCAAGGTAGCACTAATGCTCTGATCACACATTTAATTTTGTGAGAGAGACCCCCTTGTAGTGCCAGTCACAGTGTAGCAGAGGTCTCTGAACTATTTCACTGATTGGCACCAAGAGTTTTAGTAAATCGATTGGCCAAGATGAATCACAGAATTGCTTAGACTGGAAAAGACATTTAAGAGCATGGAGTCCAACAGCTGACACAAGATTACCAAGTCCAGGACACCTTTGTGTCAGCTGGGACCTCCCCAGTGAGCCAGCACTGTTGGGAAATGGTAAAGAGTGGCTCGGTGAGCACTTGCACCGGCTCCTTCAGGGGCCTTGGGCAGATCCCATCCAGGCCTGCGTGTCTAAAGAGGTGTAGCAGGTCACTGGTCAGTTCTCCTTCATTGTGGGGCTTCATTGTGCTCCTTGTCTTCCAGCTCGAGAGATTGGGTACCTAGAGAACAACTGGTCTTACTGTTAAAGCGTAAGGCAGAGAAGTACTTCAGTCTTTGCCCCTTCCTTTGTCACTTTCTTTTCCCTCTGCTTCCACTGAAGAATGGGGATCCTCGTTAGCCCTCCTTTTGTAGCCAGTGAATTTATTGAAACATTTCTTATTGTCTTTTACAGCAGTAGGCAGATTAAGTTCACACTGGGCTTTGGTCCTTCTAGTTTTCTCCCTGCCTAACCTCCCAACATCCTTGTATGTCGCACTGAGGTGTGAAGGGATTAAGTTGAAAGGCCTAGTTAACACAGACATGGCACTGGTGACCGAGTTAAGTGCTAATGATATATTACAAAACACTATTACACGAAATAGGATATTTTTCACACAGTTTTTTGGCTCTGTCTAATAGAACTAGTAGAAGAAAATGAAAAACTATCCATCAATCAGAGGTCTGGCTGGGTCAGACATTTTGGTCAAGCAATGTGAGCAATTCCACCTACCTGCACCATAATTTACTGCAAAGTTAATGCTGTAACATGCAAAGTCATTGTTTGATAAAGGTAATTCTTAACCTCAGAAAAAAAAGCCACCAAAATCACCTTTTTCATTACTTTTAAAATTTTTTTTCCTATCCTGTCAAGATGAAACTTTTATAATAATTGGGGAGTTGAAGATGAGTCACTTCTAATGATTGAAAATAGGATCTTGAGCAGGATTTGATAGACTTTCTCAATCACTGAAAAACCAAGATGCCAAGAAGCCAAGAAAAAAAGAGACAACAAGGTATTAATTTTTGTTAAAGTTTTCCTGTGTCTTTACAACAGAATGAAATTGAGGCTTAGTGGGAAGAATAAATTTTTATATACAGTACTTTCTGTGAGATTTTCAGAACAGCTTATTTTTAACCAGGATAAAATACAATAATTTACCAGTTCATGATCTTAATTGCACTGTTCAAGGTAGGGAGACTAATGGCATATTCTTATTTTTGAAATGTTTAAAATTATAGTTTGTTATAAAACAGGTCACTTATGTCTGGTATTTGATTGGCCTTGATTGCTTCAGAAAATTAAATTGTTACATTAGCTGTGAGGGTGTTCTAAGGTTTTCATTAAGTATCATATAGACCTACAGTTTCATCAGAAACTGAATGGAAATTTAAAAATTACCCAATGCCTCCAGAATTCACAGCAAGCCCTCACAACACTCTGTTGTGAACCTTATGGAGGCTGTTCTCCAGAGGGGGAAGCTGAGGTTCACAGAAAGGATTTTTCCTTTCCTAGAGACTCGTAGATACTCCTCCAGCTGCACTTTTTATTTATTCCTTCCTAAGGTTTTCTGGTGCATGGTGAGTTCTGCTGTGCAATGTGAAGAGGAGCAAAATCTCATAAAACTCTGGGGAGCAAGAAAAGGAAAGAGCATCTCTCGCCTGCTCTTTCTCTTGGCGTGCCTCATGAATAGTTGGAAAGATGTTGAAAAAGATGAGATTATTTACCTGCTCTCGATTCCACCACTTCATTCCTCCATCTCTTTTTCATATATCTAGTGAAACTGATAGCAGCAGTTGAAGGTGGGATAACAGGAGGAGGTTGAATTGTTCTTGCAGAGGATTTACCCATGTTGTGTGCTGTTTCTTTGGGATTGCCTGACTGAGAATAGATTTAGGAGATGGAGACTGACTAGAATGAATCTGAATAGGAAACAAAGGAGTAGGGAGAAAGTGCTGCAGCTGTGAAGCAGCTCCAGATTTCAGATTTTTTTTTTCTTTATGGGTTTATTTATTCTTCAAGGTATTCAAACACTGTGGTGAAATAGAACTCTTGTTTTAACTTTGCCATTTATGTAAACTGATTTTAGGAGAAAAAGAGGTACACTGAAGATCAGGAACTAAATCAGGAGTTTAAATATTAATTTCCAGATCACTTTCCAGGATAAAAGACAAAAAATACTGGTAGTATACAACTAATCGATTAGAAAATAATTTATGATGGCTTTGCATTTTAATGCAGGCCATTTTTATGGCAATCATACACAGTAATAATGCGGTTTATATTTCAGATAACATCCCAGTAAAAAATATAAAATGGAAGAAACACTGCAAAGATATTGTCATTGTCAAGTCTTTCTTTCCCGTATTATTTCTTTTGAAACTTACACTGAGGGGTTGCAGGCTGCAATATCTGGTGACCTGCATAAACTTGTATAGCAGCTACTGTAGTGGTGTGATTCTATTATCCAGACTTCACAACTTACCTGCTGGGAGCTTCCAGTAAATGATATTATAGTACAACTTTGTTGTGGCTTTCCTACAAATATTATTGTGGGGACCTTCAAGAATACAGTCTCCACCTGTGAGTGTGTATACGTAGAATTGCACCTGAAATTGGGTACCTGCAAACACCTGCAGAACTAAGAGTAGTTTTCATTTTATCTAAATAAGCCTTTCTGTCACCTGACACCCACATGCTGACTGCCCTAAAAGTTTGCTGCCACAAAGCTTGTCTGGAACTGCTTAAGAAGATACAATCACAAGATTTTGATTTGCATTCCTGAACTTTGCAGAGTCTGGACAGAACTTTCAGCGAGTGCATCTTAACAGCTTCATGTGGTTATTACATTTCAGTGATTTAAAGGGTACGTGAGGCTCTCACCAGTGTTTGCTGGTATCATATCCTGGTCAAGATCTGCATCTTTCAGAATAGCATCAGGTGCAGGGATCAGGCAGCTACCCAGTGAAGTACCCATTGAAAGTCCTTGCCAAAATTCCCTGGGGTAGTTTAGGGAAAATATTAAATACACCCTGTGCTGTCCCCAGCAGGCAGGTACAGGTATAGGTGTTGGAAACCCCTCTTGGAGGTGCCACACTGCCATTTTCAAGGTTCAAAAGAAGTTTTGTCTTTCGCAAGAGCTTCCACCCACGCAGTCCCCCTTGCAGGGTAACCTTCTTGCTTTTAGGTAATGCCTATTTCATCTGCTGTAAAGACACACATGAAAAAAGGGCTGGCATTAGCCACATATCCATAAAAGCCTAGCAGCCAAGAGTATTATCTTTATTCAGAAGAAGCATAGCACTTTTAAGGTTCAGAAACATATATAAAAATTGGGTTCTGAAATGGTCATTTTTCCCCTCTGCTATACCATTATAGCGATCAGCCAAGCTTCTGCAAGGTAAATACTTTTGGAAAATAAGTGGAAATTTGCTGCAAATCAGTCCCTTTTGTGCATGGCCACAGGAGCATGTTGAAATGTTTGGACACTAATACCCATTCATTTTCTTGGCTCCATAAATAAAAGCCGCCAGCTATGTGGCGGCCGTGAAATGGTATTCTTCAGGACCCAGCAGGAAGCCCCATCCTTATTACCACTGCAGGGGGCAGGACAGGCCCAAAATAGCAAGACAACTAAATCAAGACATTTTCAATGTCTAACAAAATGACTGTGGTTTAGAGAGAAGCAAAAGGTTGGGAAAAATTGGGCGGCTTTTATACTTAGCATAATACCTTTGTTAAAAGAGTTCAGATAAGAAAATCGTATCTCCAAAAAAAAAAAAAAAAAAAAAAAAAAAAAAAAGGCCCACATAAACATATTTCTGAATATCACTTAAAATATGCAAAGACCTGGTGGAACCAGAGACAGAGAACAGTGCCATCTGAAAGGATATCTTGCTCAAGTCATATTTTCCAAATGGTAACCCATGGTTCCTAGTAAATAGTGTCTTCTGGCAACATTGTTGTATCTTGGGTTTTGATGGAACCAAAAGGTTTCAAAAGAGACCCTGAAAATTTGTCAGTAAAATTTGAAATCTCTTTTGTAAAACCATACTCCATATACTTATATGGAGGAAAGGTTTTGGGCTAAACCATTCATTCCTTTCTACAGGGTTACTTTATTTTTATGGGTTTCCTACAACAGGCAATATGATCCTAGATTTTGGCAAAAAAACATCCTGAAGGATCTCTGTCAAAATAAATATGGTGGTGTAATTTGCTGTTTTACATAGCTGAACTGTGTTGATCTGGAAAAATATTAAAGTAGTTTTAAAACTGGGCTTCAGTTAAATGGGGTATTTTAAGTGTACAGAAGATTAACTTAGGGATATTTTGTGTAAGATAAAAAAAAATTAGACTTTTGAGGTTTTAATGAATTCATCATTCATTGCTGTACTCAAAAAACAGTGTTTCTTTGTCTACAACAACACCACTAAAATAGATGCAGGAGAAATGTTATTTTTATTTTAATTTTATTAATTTGTGATTCTGATTATAAATTTGCTTAAACAAAGTTGAAATAAGGATATGTCTGACATTCACATTTCAGTGAGGCATATATATGAGTATATACCTTAAAATTTATATTGATACGTAGAAATTTCCACACATTTTTGGGAATTAAAATAGTTACTTGGAATGTCTCATTATAGAAGGAAATATTCAGTGTTAGTGCCAAGAGAAAATAACCATTTTACCTGAACATTAAATTTACTTGCGCTGCAGAGGAGAAATTACTAAGGTACAAAATGTCAGAGAAAAATGAATTCATAGTATCACTGCTATTGTCTTGTAGACTAAACAAGGGCTTTTGATAATAAAAATAAAGCCTGAAAATGAAAAAGGGGGACCCACAGTTCAGTGCCATTTCCATCTTCAATGGGACTTGAGACTTCCACCAGTATCAAACTCCATGACCGTTCCAACTTTTTAATATTGGCTTTCCTACCTCCACTCCAGAGTAATCCAGACAGTCCAGGGAAGTTTGTATACATGAAAGGAGTGTCTCATATTTGATTATTTCCTTACAGGCATAAGAGAGAGACATGACTCGCTCTGTGTGGCTCAAGAAATCCCAGTCTGAAGAGTAAAACCATGATCTATGAAAAAAACCAAACCAAAACAAAACAAACAAAAAAAACCCCACAAAAATAAAAACCCCTTGCATGGTCATGTGCAAGGGATTGAGACAACGTATCCTTGTGCTCAGACATCAGCACAGATGGTGGCTTATACCATCAGAACTCCACTACAAATAAGGACCCCAGAAATAAGAAAAATGAAGCCTATTTGTTGTCTTTTCTGCAGTAATTGAGAGAAGCATTGAGGCGATAGTCCTGGTTGCAGCTGGTAAAGACACAGGAAGTTCCAAAGATGCCATTAAGGATGTGGAACCCAGCGTGCTCCATCCGGTAAGATCTCAGCATCGTTTTTGTTTCACCTCCTGCCTCAGTGGCACAGGTTTTACAGAAAAGAAAGTTTTGCACCCAGTGGGGTGGTGACCATAAACCCATTCCTCATGGCCTGGAGCACAGGTGGCCTTGTGCTCCCCATCACACACAGAGTAACTTCAGGCACACCTTTGGAGCACTGGAGTGACCCAGATTCTAAGGCTGCTGGCTGCCCAGCTGTACCACTCACCTTCCTGACCTCCCAGGCTGAAAAGCAAAGGATCAACCAGTCTACAAAAGAAAATGCAGCAAAGGATACACTGGTGTCAGGACTATTATTATCATAATTGACACTACTGAAATAATTCAGACATTAAGCCTGTAATCTCTGCTGCTGTTTGTATCTGCTTCATTTAAAAGTTACAAGGCCAAAATTCATTGAAACCAGTGGAGGTAAGAGGGAGGTGGGGGAAAAAAACACCCATTCACTTTTTTCCATTTTGGCCTGCTGAGTGCCTGAAAAAACCTTGCCAAATTCTTTGAAAGCTTGTATTTGCAAAATGAATTCCAAAATAATTAACATTGGAAGTACTATTTAACGAACTTACATTTGATACGTGGTAGGAATAATACCTGGAACATCTTTCTTATGCTCAGCCTTTTATGACTCAGACTTTAATGATCCTAATAAACATTAGCTTACCTAATAAAAACTCTAGTATTTTGGAGCTGGTGCACAGTATGTTAACTGCATCTGGTGTCAACTGGAGCTAATTAATATTTTTATAGGTGTCTTCTCTCCACTATATTTTAAACGGAAATATTGTGGGGTGCTTACATCAAAGCTGGAGGCAATTCAGAGCTGTGCTAGCTTCCCAGGCTGAACTGATAGCAAGCAGACCAATTTTTATAGGATTGTAAAAGCTGACTGTGGCTGGGGTTCATGCAGAGAAGCACTTTTCCCTGTAGCTCTCACAATTCAGCATTAATGCTCGTGGCTTGTTTGCAGCGAGGTGGCTGGTGAGATGGATGGAGGGACAGCGGACAGATAAACTGGCAAATAGTTCTGCCTAGACTTAGACAAAGCACACAGTGACCCAGACAAACCACACTTCTTTTTTCTCTCCCCCTCCTTCTAAAGGCTTTAAAAATGTGCTCTATCAAGCATTTACTTGTGGCGCAGATAAGATTTATCTAACAAGACCGGGTTAAAATTAAAAAGAAAGATGAAATAGCACAAGCGGTGCTAATATGTGTTTTGAAGCGTACCAATCGGCCAGTGCAATGTCACAGCCCTGGGCTACATTTGCAAGTGGTCGAGCATCTCCTTTTTAAAAGGTTAACCTACAAAGAGCACACAAGCCCCTCTCTATGAATATGGGCAAACACCCAGGGAGCTCCACAACAATAAGAAAATAATGACATCAACCTGACCATGCTTAAGTACATAACATGCTGAAGGTTCACGGTTGTGTGGCCTGGAACAATAAAGGAAAAATAAAGAAGCCTGCTTGGTAGGCCCCAGCTGTTATTAGCCATGCTGTGAGATCAAGGGAAGGTATGATATGGGCTGCCATTTCAATTGAGACCAGGTTAATCTCTCAATTTGTGGAAAAGAAAAACTAAAAAAAACAAGGAAAAAAAAAAAGAAAAAAAAACAGGCAGGGAGAGAAAGCAGTCTTTACTCCACAGTGCTACATATGGGAGAAATAACAATATCCCTATTTACATAATCTGTCTTTAACCCTTTCCTAATAGAGACTTAATTTCCTAAGAGTCACAAACTGCAGATTTAATTTTCCTGCCCCCCCAAAATGAAATATCAAGCCTTTGTTGACTGTTTCCCATTGGTGCTGCCATCATTTGTGGCTGACATCCAATAAGCTGAGCCATACCCAGGGGGAACCTCTGGCTGCTGCTGGAGGATCAGAACTGGGTGTATCTATGGATGCCTCTGGTTTTTTGTCACTAATCTGTCTCTAGCACTGGATAAGTAATTTAAAATTTGTCCTATCGTTTGCAGGCATGAAATATGGCAAATCATACCAAGCTCTTTAACCAATCCTCTCAACTAATACGGTGCAGTTTTTAAGTGAAAAATAGTTCTGGTTTGTGTGGCAGTAGGGTGTGGAGCAACGTGGGGCTTGCTCTCAGAGATGCTTTTCTTGTGTAAGAACCTGTATTGATGGAAGCAGCGAGGGGAGTCTGGACTCTCCAAGGTCACCCTCCAGCCTCCCTCCCTGGGACCCAGAAGGTCCCTGCAGACTTGGAAAACTGAAGTGGAATCACTTTAAGATTATAATTTATGAAATAATATCCTGGAGGCACTGCATTTTACTATTTGTAGTTCATGGTGTTTAAGCCAGTATGTGTGCACAGCCCATGAGGCTGCTCTGGATGTTTAACTCCTCCTGTCCTCTGCATCAGCCCTCTGGAGTCAGGGGAGATTGCTCCTTCCTCCAGAGCATCTGAGCATCATCACAGGAGATGAGCTGGGGGAAAAGGGGCCCTGGAGCAAGGGCTGAGGCCACGGTGCTGCTGAGGCAGGGGATGCCCATCGCATCCGAGGGAGCCAGGGGACTGTGCACAGCTGCCAAGATTTAGAAAGCCACTGAGCTGCTGATCCAAGAGCAGGCCTGAGGGAAAGGACCCACTTTGTTAGGACGCAAGAGAATTCTGCCCAGTTTTTCACTCAGTTTTCTGTGTTGTTCAGTTTTTCTGAGTTTGTTCTCTTTTGAGAGTTTGTGGGTCTCATGCCTGGTTTATGCAAAAACTCTCCCTGGCATTTAAAATAATAGCACTGGGTTCTTGGGGTTTATTTTGGAGAAAAAGATGCAGCAGAGTCATGTCAAAGCCCTGCTGACTCAGCGTCACAAATACTAAGACTGATTAAAAACTAGTGCTTTATTTTCCAGGTATCCCAATGATTTGAACGAGTTAAAATAGCTGAATGAAGCTGAACAAGGGCAAAGTGAAAATAGGAAGGAAGTGGCAAGACAGAAAATACGTCCCTAAAATTCCAGGTGAGCAATACAGCCACTATGCAGTCACTTTTCACTGAGTTACTGCTATATATCCTCTAACACCCTCAAAAGGTTGATGCAACTGCAGCTTGTAACTTGCACTGTAGCAGTATTTATTATTTTACAGTCGCAACTGTAGCTTGCAACTGTAGTAGCTGCATTCATTATTTTCTCGCAGATGAGAACATCTCAGGTTCTTAGGACTTCACGTTGTAACATTTCATTGCTAGTTCATGACTTAGCCACACTTTCAACTATTTAAACAAAAATAATTTCTATGTAGATCCAGATTACACTAATTTTGTTTAAAAGTCATACAAAGGAGGGAATATATATTTTTTTTCATGCATGATACCTGGATGGGGTTAGTTTACTTTTATTTGTGTAACCATAGTGTTTTTGTTTTGAAGACTACGCCTTTTAAGAAAACCTGTTGGTATTATAAAATATAAATTATTGCACATAAGGAGCTATATTGATAGGCTTATAAAGTTATTTGTATCTTCTAACTGCAATTATATATATTTTTTTAAAAAAATTATTATTTATTTTAATGAATGGTTTTCTGTTACAAAGTGTAAATTGGTAGAATTTGCTTAAAATATTAATGGCGAACAACACAACTGCATGAAAGTTTTTGGTAAAGATTCTTTAGCATTTTCATTTTGCCTGAGATCAGTGACTATGTTAGAACCTAAAACATTTATATATCCATAGAGATGTTCCCTTTCTTATTTTTTTTTTCTGCCATATTATTTTTTTTATGTCAGTAAATACTGACATTCAAAGGACTTCAAAGTACCTGTTGTATCCATTTCTTTTTTCAGTATTAGATGAATTCATTTAAAAATATTTTTCTGAAACTGTAAGGCCAAAGCGGTCAAATGGCTGTTAAAACCAAAATCTTCTTCTTAGGCTCCTGTGTGCTCATTTTTCAGAACTATCCAGCCTGTGTCTGAGATACTCCTTCTGCAGTAAATATTCTTCTCTTCTCAACAGGCTCAGCAGCTCACTTCTTTACTGAACTGACTGAAGGGCCAACTTCATCTTAGCCAGATTCATGCAGCTTTCTTGAGGAAAGACTCCTATCCACTGAGCTCTACGTGGTCTGTGGCTGCCTCCCCTCCAAGTACCCATTATGTCTGTTCCTCAGTACTTTAAATTCAGCATTTTCAGATTATAATGAAAAACTTCCCGATGTAGAGTTTGAAATTTCATTGCCTGTGTTATCAGCAGGGAACATCACGGAGCTCTAGTGCCTGAATGAGCTCTATGAGTTACCTGTAATATAAAACACCTCAGCGGTAGCAGGGATATCACATCCCAATTAACCATTATATTCTTGCACAGATAAAAATAAAAATCTATAACCCACTTCTTTTCCTGCTTACTCTGGCAGCAAGAAGACGTGGTCCCGACCCTGGATGTGGAAACATCTGGCATGGCTTCCTTCACCTGTGTAATGTGAGGAGTCACTTCTGAGTCTTTATTATAAATTTATGTGCACAGAGTCATTAGAAAACATTTCTTCTGTTTTATTGGCAAATAGTTGCCAGCACACTCTAAATCATATTTTACCCACACTGCACTTCACAGAAGTGCAGCCAGGTGTTAAATAATAATAGAGTTACATCAAAAGACTGGGTGGTTCAACTGGGAGAAGCATCCAAAAGTTCCAGATACTTATCTGGAACCCTCCCAAAGAATGTTGGTCTGGAAACTGAGCTTAAAAAATATCATTTTTAAGCATTTATAACATTAAAAAAATGCTGCTTTTTAAAGCAATCACCTTTTTGTGACATGTAAGATCCTTTAATGTATAAAGGTTTGAGTACCTGAAAATAATTACATAACCTTTAATCAAAGGTACATGTAAAGCCACGGAACTGCTGACTTATATTGCTTTGTGTTTCTTGGTCCTGTTAAAATCAAAAGTACTGAGAGGAAGATGATCAGTAAGGTAGTCTTTAAAAATATATACCTCAGAAACTAGGAAAAGTAATCTTATTTCTTTTAATCAGTTTATTAAACTCTTTCTAATATTAAGAATTTTATTTTTTTTAAATTCTGATCTCCTCATGTATGCATATACATGATTTGAAAGGACAGCAAACTGAAAGAAGAGAATACATCAAATTTTGGCAAGCACAGTGTTTTACTGACAGCAACAAATGCTTTTATCCATCATTTCTGTACTTATGAGACTTTTGGCTGCATTTAAAGACAAAAGTTCTGGCTTTTCTGAGCTTGGAAAAATTAAGTTTTAGTAGTAATATACCCCAAATAAGTCTGAAATCCATCTAAATTTTCTAGTAAGTGAGTCAGAAGAGAACCCGGATTTACTGCGTATGGGCTTGGAGGTCTTCAGTCTGAATTTTCTTGTCATGAAGTTTTGTTCATGAGGAATGGGCTACCACGTTCAAATCCTCAGCTTTTGGGGGACATTTTTTGCTGATGAGAGATTTTAGTCTAAAACACCCAGTTAATATATATGTAATATCTTTGATTATGCTCCCAGAATAAATGACATATTTCTCATTTCCCTCTGGGAGAGACAATTATTGTAGTGGTGAAAACAGGGTGATTGTTCCCTGCTCCCCCCTGCCCACATTTTCTCTTTGGACTTGGTGTAAAAATAAGATACCGTTGGTGCTGTGTACAAATTTGAGACCACCAGCTAATTTTGCATAGCCCACTGAACAGTTAGATGGGAATTGCTCTTCAGGGTGTTCTCTTTGACAATAAACAGAAGCCTCAAGTCTGTGTTTGGCTGCAGTTCAAAAAAATTACTGAGGAATCGTACACACTTATGTATATGAATACAAGCAATTGCACATTCCCATACAGTAGGCTTTGCAACCACAGTTATTAACATTTTAAAATGAGTAAATGCAAATAAAATGACTGAGTAATACATGTTATGTTAAGATCAGCTATATGAAAAGCAAAAGGATTAAAAGTTAATTTCATCCTTTTTAATTCAAGGGACATATAAATGGCATTCTGGGTAGAGTCAACTCCTCTTTTATCAGTCCTTTGATGCTGCTTTCTCACTGATTCAGTTGTTCAAATGCTACCTACATAATAAAATCCTGAGTTAATTTACTAAGATTTTACACCAGTGCAAATGAAAGAAGGGAAAGTGCTAAACAAGGCAATTAGCACTCTGTTTAGTGCACTCCCAAAATAAATGTAGGCAATTTACAATTTGGCAAATGGTACTCTATCCGGATCCAAGTCATTTCAGCCTAAGGGGCTGGGGAAGTTCATTAGGGGTGAAGGGAAGGGCCTTTGTTTTGCTTTTCTTTTTAACTATATGGATATATACACACACATCCAAATACCCACGTTGCTGCTAAGGTGTAACACCCGTTTCACCATGCAGCAACAGATGTGCCCTCTCCTGGGGTTAGGAGGATTTCTGGTGGAAAAATGTCAGGCTCAGTGCTCACACTGTCCACATAAATGACCTCATTTATGGTGATAATGCTCTTTCCAAAGTGAGTGAGTCCAAAATTGGCAACTCACTGATAACCTCCTTTGTGGCTCTCTTGCCATGATGGTTTTTTGTGTACTTACATGTTTATTATCACTGGAGCTGTTCAGATCAGATCTGTGAACCTGGGAATGTCCTGAGTGAAATGATAAGATAAAGCACTCTGCAACTACAACTGACTCTCTTTTTAATTGACAGGAAGGCTGCACTATGACTTCCATGTTTATTCTTGTAAGCTCCTTATTAATGCAAAAATAATAGCTGTTATTAATGCAGGATCACAGCCAGCATTAATATTTAAGATGTAAGAATGAAGGAGGTTAAATACGTGTTTATACTAGTTTTAAACAAAGAGCTTTGCAAAACGGTTAAGGCAAGAAATGACAACCAAATTCACAGTGAGGGTGCAGTGTGAGATACCTGCTACATTCTGAGGTTTAAATACATATTCTTAGTGGGACAAAGGTCTTGGATGAGTCTCCTGACTTGTCATGCTATTGTCTCTCTGAATTGCTACTGCTTCTTGTGAAAGAGAATAGGGATGAAGATCCTAAACAAAACCTCTAATATGCTATGATATTAGCACTGACTTTTTTTTTTAATTTTTTGTTGTTGATGTTGTTTATTCAGCCTGTAGAGCTCTTTTATATGATAGATCATAAGGTAAAAGCATTCTTTTGTGCCCTCTAGCTGCTGGTTGCACAAATGAAAGAAAGAGGGAGAAAACAACCCTGTGATTATTAAATTCTCCTCATCTTTAGGGTTAAGTACCCTGGCTAATAAAGATCTCTCATGAGGATAAAGTTTCTTTCTTGGCAATGTCACATCCATTTAAGTAAAAATCATCTGGATGATTTCAGGGATTCAAGCTGTTACCTTTACATAAAGCATCTACACCAATTCTTTGTATTGTTTTTATCCTCTGAGAAAGCCTGACATTGCATTTCTTGGTTAAGCAAACCTCCCACTGAGGACAGGCTGTGGCATTGGGCCCTTTTGTGCTATAGAAACCTGTTTCACAAGAAGGAAAAGAATTGTTTGTGTTCTTGGAAAAAACTAATATCATTAAAAACACTATTTCAGACTGACAATTCAGCCTGATCTTGTACAGAGCAATCATTATGACCTCTTGATTTCAGACTTGTTTTTTATTAGCACCACATTTGCTGCTGATCTTTGCACCCTCATATCCAAAACTTTCATTTTGTTTGTTGTTCTAATAATGCATTTATTAAGGCAAACAGCTAAAGTTTCTGCATTGTTACAGCTTATAAAAAATTGCTGTTTTTTTTTTTTAATTGTTCTCCAAGCAACCCCATCACCCAAGACTTATGTATATGCCTAAGTATTTGAAATACATTACAGCCCAAAACACCTCTGATCTTTTTTCTGCATTCTATTTGGCTTTGTGCAAATCTGGGGCTTATGCAGGCTTACTTCATAGCAAAAAGGATCTACTTCCAACAGTTATATGAACTTGACAACTTGCTAAGCACTGGCATGGATCACCAAGGGAGGAGTCCAGGCTCTGCTGCCGCAGGATTGCACCGAGAGGTCAGACAAAGGTGTCAGGAGGAGTTCAGGTGTCTGCTCCTGCCTGGAGGCAGGTGTGCAGTTTGGGTGAGCTTTGGGAATCCTCCTCGGCTGGCTCCTGCCATGCCCAGCGCTGCTGCCCTTTGCGGGTCGCGGTGCCGGGGCAGAGCTGCTCCTTCCCCTGGAGGCTGCAGGCAGGGAATGATGCTGCTGCCCATCCCCTCCCGCTCCACGGAGGAGGAGGAGGAGGAGGAGAAGGTTGATCAGCCTCCAGGCAGTCTGACCGCAGGCTGTCCTCTTGAGCCACGAGTTTAGTGCTCCTTTTCACCCTTGCTCATGATCTATTTAGGTGGGCACTTTCCTCCTCGCAGCTGGACCTTGCATAATGCGGAGCGAGGCGGCCTTCGCTGAACTGAACGTAATGCAGCAGCCCTGCCAGCACATCTCAATCTCGTTCATGTATCAGGAATGAAAAGGGAAAAGCCCTTTCTCTTGGCATCAAATATTAGATGTTATTTTTTTGTTGCTATCCTCGCTATTTCATCAAAGGTAGGATTGCAGAGAAATACCTGTGACCTCTCTTTGTCCCTGTGATACATATGCATTTTTTTGTTCCTTCCTACAGACTAAATAAAACTAGGAAAGAACCATGCAAGATAAAGAGGAGGAGCATAACTTCTGAAGAAACTTGTTTTCCTCTGCTTCAGATTTTTCCAATATTGTCGATTCTTTGTTTTGAATCCATTTTTTCACTGTTAAGGAAAGAAGAAATATACCCCAGCCAGTCTTGTGTTCCAACTTCTTTACCTTTGTCTGCCTAACTCAGCTGGTATTTAATTGGTCAGCAATAGGAGGGAAGTCTCCTTTGAGGTAATGAATATTGACTGTTTATGTTGAAATGTCACTGTGAAAAGAAAGCCCAGCACCAAAGAGGCGGAACTCAGTGTGAGAGTTTCAGACACAAAGGAGACACCAGCAAAGCACAGGCATTGAAAAGCAAAGCAGCTGAAATTCAAAGAAAAGATGAAACAGAAATGGGCTACATGTGTGGGAATTTTAAGCTGTTAGTTGACAGGTGAAAAAGTCATTATTCCACCTGTTAGAACTAAGTGTAATTGCTTGTTTCTCCTAAAATAACACAAAGGACATGACTCATAATTTTTTTTAATTGAAAATTTGTTTAAACTTATTTGCAAATACTTCACTTTTTCTTTTGAGGTAAGTGGATTAAACTCATTAGCCAATTTTTCTACCTCGGACATGTGAGAAGGCAAGTACTACATTTTCTGTGTTGTACCAGGAATTAGATAATCAAATCTTGCATTCAGCCACTTGCTTTTTGTCGTGAAGCAACTTGAATAGCAACTTTGGGGTTCGACATGCAAGTTTATCATGCATTCTATAGCACTCATTGATCTGGAATGAATAAAGGCTGTTCTCCAGCATCAACCCACTGCATGATGTATGGCCTGGAAGTTTTTGCTGCTGCATAAAAGCTGTTCTTTGTTAACAGATGCGTAATAAGGAATCCTATGAGGTTCTGATATATTTTAAGCCGTTCCTTATCTCAATGGCATGGCCATGCCAGCAGATTTCTGGGCTCCGTAATTCAGTTTTGATTGTTGAACTGTTCTTTCTCCTCTGTCATCCTTTTTTGTGGTGACCTTTAGAGAACTCTGCTGAATAGTTTTTGCAAAGTTGACCCACTGCTCTAGAGTATAACCTCCAGTTGTTCCATTTTGTTCATCTGAGTCATTTAGTATTAAGCTTTGATACACAATGATTTTTTTATTTTTAATGTAAACACTGACTTCATTGTTTTGGGTAAAATTTACTGTGATACAGTTTAATTTATGTACATTTTTCTGGCTAAGGATCTTCATGGATATCAGTCAGGGGCTGAGCTCACCATATTTAGTCATAGATATTGTTCCTATTAACAATAAGTCTTCTTTTTACATCCCCTCTTGTTTGATTTTATATTTCATAGTAGGAAATTCCATTAAACATCTTTGGGAAAGCAAGAGTAAATAAGGAAAACCTCTTTTAAGTCAGTGTGTCTTAAACAAATTATATTGGAAACACTTTCCATTTTTTTCAGCGGGGAAAAAATTCTCAAAAAACTTAGATCATTTCAAATATACTTTCATATTAAAACCAATTTTTTTTTTTATTCTAAGCGGTCAAGAAGATTGAATGAATGGTGCATATATTCCTTCAAAAATCTGAGTCTTTATTTTCAAATCTCCATTTTAGGTTTGGCACTTAAAATATTCATGTGGTGTTTTTAAAATGTTCCCTGAATCAGACAAGTGTTTGAATCCAGTAGGCTTTTGTTTTTTATTTTCTCTTGGTGAATCATTGAACAATTTCTGCTTTAGCTTCAATCTGGGCCCATTCACACAATGTGTCCATCTGAAATATCCTGCAATCCTGCAAAGAGTAGGCTCCTTTAAATAGAAAAGTATCACCAGGATCTGGACTGTAAACAAAGCATTAAATGAATTAAACATGTAGGAAATATCTGCAGAGAAGGGAGCTAAATTTTGCTACTGCTACCATTTCTCTACAGTCAGCAAAGGCTTTGAAAGTTAATGCTTTCTACAGCCAGTCAGAATTCCCAACGGGAGGGCTGTGATCTCCCACAAAAGTTGGGATGAGCAGGCAGTGCAGGGAGGCAGAGTCAGCAAAGGTGATCTCTGCGTGCTTGGTTCTCATCTATGATTTGGGTTCTGGGGCTTTTTCCCCAGAAGCTTCCAATGTCTTTAGGGAGCTTTCTGTACATCCAAAGGACAGGCTGCTTTTCTTGTGTATGGAAAAATAGCCCAGGAATTACCTGAACCTTCTAATTTGCTCTCTTGTGCATTATATATACACACACACACATACATACATACAACCTAGCTAGAAATTAATGTATTTTACCATCTGAAACACTGAAGCTAGATACACAAATATGTAATTACCTCTCTAGCTTGGAGAAATGAATGGGCTACACTAGCATCCAATATCTCTTTTTGCCATTTATTCCTTCTCTTAAAAATACCCAAAAAAACCAAAAAAACAACCAAACAAACAAAAAACCCAACAAAAACCAAAAAACCACCCCAAAACAGGCATATTTTCTTACATTTTTTTGACTTCTTTTAAAACAAATAATTGAACTTTTCATGATTAAGGTCCTCAAAATTCTGATCTTTCCAGAAAACGATTATTTAATATCTCACTGTGTTGTTTCAAAACACTTCGACTTAGACTTATATTACTTTGTTTTGATTTTGTATGTCTACACAAATGGAAGATAACATCTTTAGTCACAATTCTGTGTTATGCTTGAACTCTAACCTGTGACATTCACCTAGCTCGATCTAACAAGCTTTGTGCTCCCTGTCCAGATGAAGAGTGATACTTCTTCATTAGCAAGATCAGTTTCACCTTTAAAAACCCTTTGCTTCCCGTTTGCATTAAGCCAGATTGAGATGTCTTGGGTCATGATGACATTTCAGGAGTATTCAGAAGCAAAAGAGGAAGTCATTACATCTGCAGTTCACCTGCAAAGAAGATGTCATTAAAAGAGGAAGCAAAATGAACCCCTGTCAACTTGTTAGGGCCCAAAAGGTAATTCTGCCATCATATATGGAGCAGGGTAGGATACAGAATCCTATTATTGCTGACACCAGATAACTTGCTGGTGTAAAAGGTTCTCCTTTCCAGAAAAGTTCAGGTGATACTAAATTTATTAATGTGTCAGCTTGGGGAGATGTGATGTCATTTCTGTTGTCTGCAGGGATGAAAACTGGAGCGTCCTTGCTCCTGTCAACACGCTCTCATCTTAATTTCTTCCACTGTGCACCTCGTTGCCATCTGTGGAGGGGAGAGCAAGGGATGAGGGTGAAGTGTCAGGGGAGATGCCTTTTTAAAACAACTTCCAGTATTTGACATTTATCATTTTAACCTGCCTTTTTCCAAAACACAAATCTATTACACCAGCATTTCTGGTGAATGGTTGGCCTGATCCTGCCAGGATCCAGTTCCTATGAGTTGAAACACTACCTGATATTGTAGCTTTATAGAGTTGAGATTTTGTTCTCTAATAATCACCAATTCATAAAAGATAAATATTATTCTGTTTTCTACTTGATATAAAATCTAGCAACTGCATTCCATTCTAGTGTAAGAGAAAAGACAGCTGAATTCAGACTGTAAAGGCACCTGATACTGTTCTGCAGAATCAATTATGTTACTAATTTTGAGTGGGTAAAAGTCTGAATCATGTCCATTATTTCAAATAATGTAGTTTTGGGTTTTTTAGACTAAAACCGGCAACTTCTTGAAAGATCCTGGTCGTAAAAATATGGCCAAATATTTATTAATAGGAGAATCCCTTTTCAGGTGTGTTGTGTAAGAATACTTTAATCCCAAAGCATTTTCTCTTTCTTTTCTATCTGGAGCTGAAGAAACTAAGCTGAACCCTTTTAATGAAGATGGTATCACTAAAAGGGAACATTTTCCAGGTGAGAAACATTTTATCTTGGCCTCAGAATGCAATCTACAGTTTTTGTATGAACACTGTAGTAACAGGAAATACTTTCTTTCAGTTCCAAGGCATCACATGCTGATTCTGTGCAATAGATTTCAATATGGGTATTATAACAACTCCTCTGATAATGATCTTAATGGATTTTTGAACTGCTAATATTTCAGATTTGAACTGCTTGTACTTCAATTGATGATCTGAGCATTCCACAAATACCAGAACTAGCATGTTTACTGCCCTGCTGTTGATTGATATCTCCTAATGAAAAAAGCACCTGCAAAAATGATAAAGGAAAGTTACTAATTGGTTTAACTTAGGCCAGCCACTTCATATTTTATAAATGAGGAAACTTTTAAGGAATTGCTGCTGGAAGCCATCTGCTAACTAAATAAAAATGCATGATAATCATCAGGTTCCACGTGCCACTTAGAGCAAGCATCATCAGAAAAAAAAAAATACAGCTGCTTACATTGAAATAAAAGCAATGCAGGAACTCAAATTCAAAGCCCATAATAATCATCTTTATAATATAAAGTGTTAATCAGTTTTGTATACACAAACCTGTCAGCGGGTCTGCACCCCTTCTCTAGGTATCAGAGAGAATACTTGTGGTCACTTTTAAGAGCTGCTAATAGAATTTACAATAGCAAAGCATGATTTATTATTCTTTCCAGTACATCTCATGTTTCTGTTCCCAATTCTGCTTTTCTCCTCATCATCCTTTTTTCAGCTAAAACTGTATCAGGCTGGGAAATGTTCAGGATGTGTGTTTTCCTCTTGTATTGTGCATAATTTTGCAAGTCATTAAACCTTTGTTTCTTGTCTTTTCTAACGTTCTCAGTAACCTATCTAAACAACTCTCAAAGGAAAATTAGTCAATCAGGAAAGAAACAGCTCTAATGCCAAACACAAAAAAAAACAAAACCAAAAAACAAAAAAACTAACAAAAAAAATAAAAACCAAGCCAACAAAAAACCCCAAACCAAACAGAAATAGAAACAAAAAGGGAAAAGCTTTCACTTAAGAAATGCAAGTACAACTAACTTTAGGCTCCTTTAAAGACATAGGCAATGTTTTAATTTATTTCTACTGCCTGTGAAGTTCTATTGAGTCTGAAAGGTTACTCATGTGTGTAAAATTAAGTACACTGAAGAATGTGGGAATACTTCAAGCTACATTTTAATATGAAGGATTCTACACAAGCACAAAAGATGAGATTCTTTTTGTAAGTTCAAAATAAAGACCTGCAGAATGTGCTGTTTTGTACAAGTAAATGCCAGAAACCACATCATTCTATAACAAGGGCCCATCCTGTTTACCATGTTGGCATGGCAGTCCCGAGAAAATTAAATTTCCTTCACTAGAAAGACATACTTTCCTCCTGTACTAGCAGCACTTTGGTTGTGTTATGTGCAGCGGGACCATTTAGAACAACTGGGTTTAAGAAGTGCTGGGTGTTTTGTCAGGGTGACAAAGGGGAATTACATTGCACCCATATACGGCACACAATGCTTGGACAACACGTAATATTCTCTGTGGGTAAAGTTCACTTCTGGGCAGAAAGCCAACAAAAGGCTCATGCACCACTTAAGTCCCACTTAAACCCTATTTTGAAGGCTTAATAGTACACAGGCCATGTTCTGGCCTCTTGCCCAGGAGTGAATTTTACCATGTTCGATCCCCTCTCTCTGCATGCAACAGGGGCAAAAGGGCACCGCCTTTGTGCTGGGCAGGACACAGATTTCTGGAAGAAAACACCAGTCTCCTCCACTGCAAAGAAAGCCACAAATCCATAGAACAACATCTATCTTGGTTTATGGCTAATCCACCCTCCCTGATGCAGTGAGAGGTCATGTGAAGCCAAGGGTTCTGTCCTACAGAGCCAGGAATCCACCTAATGGCTGGGGTGGGGGCTTCCCTCCCTCCTGAGCTCCTCAAGATCTGCAGCTGTCCTTTCCTGAGCTTGGATTAACTTCACCTCCATGCTGGTGACCATTGAGAAAATTTGTTTTCTCTGTTGTTTCAAAGATTTCTATGCTTGCCTCAGCTGAAATCTAGAGGGGAATTGATAATGCTTTCTTGGACAATGCCTGCAAAGTTTTTTCCCTTTTTAAGAGCTTGTGACCTGCACCAGTGTCCAAATGACTGTTCTACTGTCGCTGAACAGGAGGAGATGATCTATTGCAACAGCATTCTGCATGAATGATTTTCTCTGTTTTCACTGTTATTTCACATTTGAATGTGCAGTGTTACAGTAATACAACCTGCATTAAACTATTCCTAGAAAATAACTATTCACAGTCATCATTAGCTTACAGTGGTCAGTATTTTGAAACGGTCTACTGTAGAGTTGTCTGCAAGGTTGGGGGATAAAGGTATTGTTTAATTGCAGGCAGTTATAGAAACAACACTCAAAATGCAAGATTTCATATTAAAGATGAACACCATCAGTCTGTCTTAGAGCTTAGACTTTATGTATTTTGTTCTTATATTAATTAATGAAAACTCAATAAGCAGAATTATTTTGAGTTACAGCTTTCTGTGAATGGATTCCAATCCATACTGATTGAGTAGATTGGAAATATTATTTCCTGATCAGATTTTTTTAAAAGTGCATTTCCTTCCTAATTAGCACGCAGAACACAGAACCAGTAAGTATACAGTTCCCTTTAATAATTACTTTATTTTTATTTTTCAAACAGAATAGTGATTTACTTAGAATATCTTTCAGAGATCATTTAAAAGACAGAAGCTTATGTCCATTAAAACACAACTCCTCTCTGAAAACTGACTTTGTGTCACCAAAATACTTGCGAGGTTCAAAAAATATTTTGACACATTTTACTTTTCAATCGTTATAGAAGGATTTTCCCCCTACATATTCTTATTGTGTCTTCATTTCCAGAATTGTTTTTAATTAAAAACAGAACTGTTTTGTTACAATGGATGATTTCAACCCACAAAATATCCTATTGTGCTTGCTATCAAAACAAACAGGTGCACCCAGCAGCATGCACGGTACGCAGTGCAATTGAGCAAACAGTTTGTGCAAAGATTTAAGCTCATCTGAACAATGCGAGTTCAAGTGATATGAATTGAAGCCAAGTATTCTGGATGAAGAGCTCAGATCTGAGGGAATCTGGATGAAGCCCAGAACCTGTTGATCTTTGTGGGAATTGTGGGCACTTTATGCTGTATGAGATATGACAGTCTCTGCCAGGGTTAGTGTCTCTGTTTGAAATACCCATTAATTTTTTATCAATAGCAGAGTTACTTTTCTGTTGAAAGTCTGTCCTCCCTCCTGCCCACATATGAAAAAACTCAGACGTCTGCAGAGATTTCATAAGATGGAAAGACATGGAAACTAAAATTTTCTAGAAGTAAGAAAAAAGATGACTGGTAGTTAAAGTAAGTTACCTGTGAAGTTTCAGTGTGTCTCGATTTCCTATGTGGTTGCCTTCTATGGGTTATATAATTTAATTCCTGGATCGCCAAGGTGCCCAGCATGGCATTTTCATGGAGAAAACACACTTTACAGCAGTTGGATGCCTTTCTTTCCTACAGCCTCAGAGTTGTAATGGTAGGGAACGCAAGGGGACAGTGATAAACTAAAATTCTCTTTGCTGCAAGGCAAAGCAACTTGTCCTTTACTGCCAGAGTGTTGTGTGGCCGTCTATGAATATTTCATTACTGCTGGGCTGGGGCCACTGATTCAGTTCAGGCTCGCAATTAGCACTCTGCACCTAACTGTCTGTTGTTATCTCTTTTTACCCTGCTGTGATGTCTTCATTTATCTCAAGTGGATGGTTCCTTTATGTCTCACCCTTCCTACCCTTCTGCTCCCTTCTGTGGTGCTTCAGTGCCTGTGGGTTCCTGTATCCTCCTCCTGCTTGGAAGGAGCCCCTTGCCAGGAGTCCCTGGGAACACTTTGGGATGGAGTTGTGTCTCATTGTCCCAAGCACATCCTAACCCAAACAACAGTGAGTGAGCATTTTCCTAACCTGGCCTGTGATGTTGCTTCTTTTACAGGCCGAACTCCCTGATTTCTCAAATGGCTGGCAGGCCCCTCCATCAGCCATCCCTTCACATCTGCTCCCTGTGAACAGTCACTACACACTCTGGCTCTGATTTACAATCTCTTCTGGATAAACCAGGATATTTATTTGTTCTGATGAATACTGTGCATGTCTGTAGGACTATTTTTATTAATCATATAAATTCATTCTGGTCACATGCAGTCCAGGAGATCCCAGACACAGCAAAAGATGACTCTCCCAGGGTCTCAAGATACCCCAAAATGAATTGTGGTGCATGGCGATGCTAAACAGCTTCACATACTTTTGATATGAAATTGTTTGAAACTCTAAATTAGGCTGAAATATTTTTTTTCTAAGATGCCAAAAAATATTTGAAACTCTTTTACTAAGGATTGATGCAGCATGTACAAACTCCTCCAGCTTGGAGTGAAGTGGGAAAGTGGAAGGGAGAAGCACTTTCTGAGGTGAGACTCCTATGTACACAGTATCATTTTTCCCAGCAGTTACAGTTTGGAGATCCCAGACTTCTACACGCAAAAATACTTGACTGTCAAAACATACTTATTGACTAAAAAAAGGAGAAAACATTTCTGCTTCTGGGAGGGGCGTGACTGCTCAGTGTTTGTCAGCCTCTAGTTCTGGGTGCTCATTATGAAGTTTTGACCGCACATCCATGGACAGGTTTTTGGCAACAGGAGATGCTTCAGCTTTGTTTCTACTTTTATTAATTTTACTTCAGATTTCAGAGAGAAGCTCATAAAATATATGTTTGTTCAGAATCTTGTACGTGCACATTGCATGTGCAGGGTCTTTATTTATCTCCCATCTTGACACAGAATTTAATGAACTTCTATAAAAGGGTAAAGTGAAGGAAAGTTTTCCCCTTGGAGAGCCACATTAAGAGTCGTAGCTTTATTAGATAAATTTAATCTCATAGACATTTCGTGCATAATTCTCCACGGACTGGTTCCTTCTGGGTCCTTGCTTTTATTTCCAGTAGTCAAAGTATTAATAGGGTTAAAGGTGCTGGCGTGGTGAATTTATGGGCAACATCTCGCAGTCCGTTAGGGCGGGATCACTAATGGGTGACCTTGAGGTTCAACCGTCCCAGACCCGGGAAGATCAAGTCTCAGACCCCTCCTGCAAGTGCTCTGACCTCTCCATTCTTCCCCTCTATGGTCTAACCTTTCACTCACTGATCTTTGACCAAATTATTAAGCAAACACCTGCTTAGGTCTCTGACCAAAGAGTGTAGACCAGGAGAGCTGCCATAATTCCCTGTGAATTAGCTTTAATAATAACAATACTGGCCTAAGGAGAAAATCAGGGGGTAGGTTTACAGTAAATAATCATGCTGCTACAGAGCACATCCAGAATGGGCCCTTCAGCAGCTCTCACCTACAGTAAATCAATGCTAATCTATTTGACTGTGATAATAACGGCTTGTCAGCAGATACAGTTTCTTTATTTGACTTGACTAGGACAATGACTAGGTAAAATTTATTTCCTATTACTAAAACAAGACAAAGACTAAGATTAATCCTTTGATGCCAGGGATTTCCCATTGGTAATAATGCAGAAACTGCATTAGTGTTCGACACTGTTGCTAAGAGTAACTGGAACAGGGGAAAAAAGGCTGAAAAATATCTGATGATGTCAAATGTTAAGCCTGTGTAATGTTATCTGATTTAAAAATTGAAGGAATGGTCTGAATTTCCCCACATTTTCTTGGATTGCCTTTTGGCTCTTGTGGTGTGATTTTATAAACCTGCATCATCTGAGATTAACTCAAACCTGAGTGGCTCCAGCAGAAAGATTCTCTCTAAACAGACTGTGAAAATTGTTTATAGACTTTACTCACAAAAAGTGATGGAATCTGAGTCGTTATACAATAATAAATAGGATAAAATCTAGCTAACAATATTGCTAAATTAATTAAAGGTAACTTAGTATACACCAATCTCCTGCCTATAGATAATATTAATCTTTTTTTGATCAATGTACGTATTTTTCTGTGTACAGGGTTATTCAGATAGACTGTCCAAGTTTAAACTGATTTACATGGACTATTACTTTTCATTCCTTGACTAGGTTAGTTGTAAGATTAAACCTGGAACAATTGAATACATGGCATGGACTACATATACATATTTACTTGAAAACACATATAATTTGTTTATTTGTAAGTATTCACATTCAGAGAGGCTTTACAGTAGGCCTAGAAAAATATCAGCCAGATATCTGAGTCTGTTGCATAAAACCTGCCCTGGACTATGTCCTTAAGCAAAACTGGTGGCTTCTTTACTGGAGAAAAGAAATGGAATTACTTATGATGAGGTATTGGTTCGAGAGACGAGGTAAGTTAAAAGATAATCAATATTCAGTAAAAGTTACAAGGCAAGCACTGTAAAGAGTAAATGGATTTTAAAATAATGTTTATTTGGATACTTTTGCTTTACACAGTCATTAATTAGTGAAACACAAGACCAGATGATTACAGCACAACAGAGATGTTCAGTTAAATGCATTACCTACTTCTTTTCTGGTGTGCCAGTGTACAAGGTCAGATTTACACAAATCCAGCATCACCAGACTCCTTTCCTGCCTTCAGTCGCACCAGGCAATGCCACAGATGATGATTTTTTTTTGCATTTAATGAAAAATCCCACATAGTCAAGGGCATGACTGAAAGCCCAGTGGAGCCAGGGGAAGTATTCCCTTGGACTGTAGTGAGTTGGAACCAAGCCTTACGTGGTTGTGAAATATCCATAAGATATTTGGCTACACATGAATCTGCACTCTGATATACTCTGTATTTGTATTTTATGACTAAAAAACTAGCCCACTTTACACATTTGCTGTAGGTTTATCAGAAAATGTTGGTGCTTCAGATGGGTCAGATTTGGGTGTAGGTCTGTTGGAAGTTACACAAATACAAGCAAAATAGTAATCCATATTTTTTTCACATATTTTACCAGAGACTCATTTAGATATATCTCCCTTCAATGACAGAAAACCTTCTTTATTTAGAAATTAAAGGGAGATTTTTTTTCAATATGAGAATTAAAGGAGTAATGGTAATATATGAGTTTATTACACATTTTTAATGTAGATGTGGGGGAGTTTCACTGAAATGTACTTTCAGTTCTTTGTTCCTTATATAATTCTGATGCATAAAGTAGCTTATTTATTTATAAAAGTACAAAATGTATGTGTGTGTGTGTATGTTGAGGGACGTGTTAAAGATTTTCTTACAAACAGAAAGGAAATAAAAATGGTTTTGTCTTTTCTCATACCTGCTGCTGGTGGTTAAAAGTTACATTCTTTTACCCACAAGACTAGAAAATATTTGAAATAAAACATTATAAACCTAGGATATATGACATGCCTTTATTTGAAGAAAGAACTGATTTTGTGTTTATTGATAATTCAAGCAGAGAATTGATTTAAAATATCACTGCAGGTAATGCCAAAAGGAAAGTAGGTTCTCTGGCATATGTAAGATGGAAAAAAGAGGGTATGCCTGAAAGAGGAATGCACATCAGTCAAAGGCATCAATAAATAAAGCTCTTTTTCATATGTAAATGGGAATATCTAAAGTAAAAAGGTATTGTTTTATAAACAGTGAGATAATATTCTTGAAAAAGGTTACCAGTGATTACATAAGTTATCTCTTCCATAAAGAAATTTAGAGCTCATAGTTGCTCTTTTCAATAAAAAGGCTTTTCATCTACTCACACGCAGAAAGCCAAGCTCTGCATTTTAATTAGAGATAATAAATAATTATATTAGGAAACTGAAACTGTTAAAGTCTTTTTGTGATGCTGTATAGCTCTATTCCTCTCTAAACATATGAGTGTATACATTCAACTTTTGATTCACAGATCACATCAAAGGAGATCATACTTATATAAATATGATAAATATTCAGGGTCTTTTGACAAGGACAAAATACCTTTATATGCTTCAAGCATAATGAAGCACCTTCAAATGTATCCAGTCTACCCAAAATATTAAGTGGCCAGAATATAAATGCAAATAAAGACAAGACATACACCCCAAAAATATTATTAAACTAAGGAAATATGAGGTGACTGGATTCTTCTGGGAAATTTGTTGCCCTTGATGTCAGCAAACTTGGGAGGAAACTCTGCCAGAGCAAGGGTTTGGAGTTGGATTTAATGCAGCTGCATCAGCTCTAAAGGTAATTCTGGAATTGCCCCTCTTTTTTGTGCCTCAGAGTATAAATTCCGCTTTAAAAAGAAAAAAAACCCCATATTATTATCACACAGAGGGACATCTTCCCTGCGTGAAACTCGTGCACCAGAGTCAAGGGCAGGAAAAATCCGCAGAGCCAGCCTTGCCCGAGCTCTCCCCCCGCCCAGGGAGCAGCTGACGTGGGGAAAGCAGAGAAGGAGCCATTAGAGTGGGGTTTGGGATTGACACTGACCTAGGGCTGCCAGCCCGCATTGTCCTGCCATCTGCACAGACATGAACTTTGCCTCCAAAATTTGGCTTCTCAATTAACGTGTCCAGCTGGGGGGAGCATTCCGTCATTTGCCTAATATCATTATTGCCACTGCTCTGACATATTAATATTAAAAATATATGTGAACAGATCAAGGATTTGCCTAAGCACTTCTCTTTTTATTTCACATAATAGGCAGGAGGTGAAAGAAGACACAATATAATTTGAAAAGCATAACCCTGATTAGGCAGTGATTGGTACACAGCTAGAGCTTACATTTAAAAACATTTTCATTATTAGTAGTGCCTGTCAAATGTAATTTTTTATTTTATTTTTTCTAGCTGTTGTGCAAGTAGATGCAAGGTCATATGATGTTTTGAGGTTTCAGTAAACAGAAAATTATTTATATCCTACCAAGGTTTTTTGCAGAATAGACATCTTATGATGATATTTTTGCCAGTGGATATTCTTCTTTAATTGGTGATTTTGAGAAAGCAAGACTCAGGCTTCAGTTGCATTGTTATGGTATGATGGAATCAGTGACTTCTCTGGATTAGGCCTTGAATGCTCCAAGCTTGGTTTTACAGCATTTGCAGGTCTTTTCTCCCTCCCAACGGTGGCAACCTAATAAGATAATGAATGAGACCTTAGATGTTGGGATCTGGGGAGATTGGAGACGGAGTATAATTGTAAAGCTTGGCATGATGCAGCTCCTCTTAAGCTCAAAGATGTTTTAAATGGATAACTAACAATAACATTATATTTATATCCAGTCCCCTCTGGAGAAAATAGCACACTTTCCATACTCTCAGCAGCATTGTACTGTGTGCAACATAGTGCTGCCTTCAAAAAATGCTTCTAAAGTGAAGAAGTCACCTTGAAAATATTCATATTCTGCCTGTCTCTGAGCCCGAGTTGTTTTCAGTCTTGAGCCTATTCATGTGTGTTTACTGCTTACTTTTTATGCCTCAGAGTAATCACATTGAACTCTCAATAACTTGTGAGTAAATCTAAATCTGCTAATAGCTGGACATGTCTCGGTCAAATCAACAAGTTGCTTTGAAAATTGTTCCTGTAAAAGTGTTTTTTAAAAGGAGACAACTTTTAAAAACCTCTCAGTTGCAAGAAAACCTCTTTTTCCTACAATGTGGAGTTTCTCATGGGTTTTTCCTCATAACTTTTAAAGTTATGGGCAATTCACTTCTCTGTTACAAGGAATCTTTTTGGAATGAGATGAGAAGGTGCAAGTTTCCACATAGTAACAACGAGTCTTTGTACTGAATTTAAATTTTCCTGGTCTTGTCTTAAATCAGTATCAGTGCAGCAGATAGACAAGAACTGATAAAAACTAACCATTAATAAAATTCTGTTGATTAAATATTTTTTAAAGTGTATCATGCACTTTTATCATAACAAAATAGGGCTGTGCTGTCTCACTAAAATATGCCTGTCCCTGATTTAAATGTAAAAGAAAGAAATTCGACATCCTTATATTCTAGATGGAGTGGATGACTTAACTTGTGGCAACTCTGTTAACCCTGACACGATGGAATTCTTTCCAGAGTTTTCCCATGCTGTGCTTTACTTTACAGCTTCTTCACAGAGGATTTTTAACCCTGTTTAGTGCAAAGTACCAAGGGCAGTAGAGGAAAAGAGCCAACAGAATTGCAGCAGGAAGCAAATGCCTGGCAGATATTGGCTGCAGAGAGCAGAAATTCAGTCTCACTGTTTCTTCAAACTAACTGCAAGCTCTGGGAAGTTGAGAGTGCTGCTGAGCATACCAAGTCAGGGGCTGCAAGGAAATGAGAACAGCTGATAAACCTGTGGCACATTCCCAACAGGGAAGTTTGTGTCCCTGGGGTGTTTGTGTGGCCTTTTGTGACTTGAAACATTATGAGGGTTTCAAGCTGCTTCTAAGTCTTGCCTCAAACACATTGGATTTGCTTTTGGATCTCCTCTGTAAACTCTCCGTGCTGAAAAGGTAAAATGACTGAGTGGTGGCAGGGAGGCAGCTCTGGGATATAGACACTGATATTTTGAGAGGTCTGTAGGCTGGGAATGTCCTCACACTCCACCCTTATCCCCTTCATGAGCTCTTTTCCCTTCTCAGCGAGAACAAATTTACCAGAAATGCTTCAACCTTGGCTTTACAGCATTGGCAGCTCTCTTCTCCCTCCAGTATTGTTTTTCTTTGGGAGGTAGATGATATCCCTCCTCTGTTTGTTTCCCCTTGTGAAAAATAAATCTGTTTTCAGAAATGCTTTCGATACTTCCCTGTGAGCAATTCTGTCTTCTGCCTCATGCCCTAAAGGCACTCTGAGCTGAGCTGATTTAAGGATTTTAAAGGAAGGCACTGGGAATGTTGATATACCATATAACTCTGAGGCATCTTCTTAAACATATGCTAAAAATGGATTATGGTTCTTATTCTTACTCACACTTCATCTTTCTAAATGGCTGATTACAATTTTCATCTGCTTATTTCAACATCATTTAGTGGGTAAGAGGAGGAAACACACATCCTGTTCCTGCTCCCATCTTCTAATCCTTTTAATATGGTTGTGATCTGACTGTCAGGGTCCACACTTGGGAACTATCCAGGAGCTGGTCTGGCTTTTCGAACCCAGGGTGTCAAATGTAGAAGGTTTGAGCATCAACAAATGCAACTGAAGCTGAATGAACCCAGGGCTCTTAGAAGCATCTCCATCTCTGTAGTAAAAATAAAGCAAAACTGAATGGAAATTTCTGGAGATGGAAATCTGTACATACTTGCTGTTCCTATTCACCATGATAAAGAAGGATCCCAAATAATTGTATCAACGCAGGTGAATTTGGAGCTAAAAATTATTAGAAAAGTATTTAGGGTGACTGCCAGTGGGTTTGACCTACTGTGTTCTTCACCAGTGGAAGGTGTCCCTGCCTATGGCAGCATGGTGGAACCAAAAGATCTTTAAGCCCCCTTTTAACCCAAACAATTCCGTGATTCTGAGATTGTCGACATAGAAATGTTTTGAATACAAAATCACATCTTTAATTTTATATAATCTCTGGTTCACAGTTCAACAAAGCAATTCTTCAATAAATCAAATAGCTGGTTTCTTCAGGCACTTAAAGGTAAGCCTGGAATTAGAGATCTTTCAGAGAATACTGTACAATTTGCTTTGACAATGCACATTCTACAGTGAGTTCTGAAATTTTCCTGTAGATATTTATGCTAAATTACTGGAACTGTGAATCACTCTGGGAGAAGCAGCACAACAACACCACATTTGTGGAAATTACACTTTCAAAATTAATAATAGTCACAAATGTTAAGAGTTAAACTGAAATTGGGATCACATCTGAAGTTGGCTCTTCACCCAGGTCCTTTATTATCTGTGGTGTATTTGTTACCCTACGGGTTTGCCCAAAACCAGGGATTTTTTTCTTGATTCAGAACCTCATCTATTATCTGTTACAGCTTAGCAACAATTAACACGTCTTCCCACTTCCACACTCAGTACTTATTCAAATAACTCTTCTGACAGTTTCAAAGGCTGTAACTTCACATTGTTTTTTCATCTTTCACACATGAACTTCTCTGCCTTGGTTTTATTAAATGGAAATGCTACATAACTATTGCAAGGAGACCCAGACTGAATCTGGACCAGAAGCATTAACTAGCTCAAATGAGAAATACAAACTAAAAAGCTGTCTGTCCATTTTGGAAACATGCAGATAATGTGTGTGTCACTTGAAATTCACATGCATTTGGGATCGGCAAAGAAAAGTAATATACAGCAATGATATCTTTGATCATCGAAAGAACTCAGAAACATAGGAACTGTGTCGAGTGTGGTTATCATCAACCCATTTTCTATTCCCAGTGCACAAATCATTTCATGCATTCTACAACCCAAGCCACGATGCTGGGCTTCAAAAGCAATTTCAGCAGCAAAATAAGGTGCTTTTCTTCAATTTTCAAGCCATTTGTACGAGGTTAGTGTTGTTTACCCACCTGGTACACTGATATTTACATACCCCTTTAAAGAAAATTGGTAGGTATGATTTATGGAGTACTGTAAGAGCACAATTTTCCATGTAGTGCACCTAATCTGAAAGGGCACTTGCAAAGGTCACTCTGGCCATACAAATACCAAGTCTTCTCTTTGGAATAAGTTAGGATATTCATTTTTCTTGGAAAATGTCAGCAGTACCCTACTCCAGGGGTTAGTTTATGCAGATAAATGCGTAAGCCTTTAATCTTAAGGCAAAAATACTCCACACAAATGTAAGAGAAGTCCATCTATCACTGTTAAGACCTGTAATTTGTTTTTATTTAAATCCCAAGCCAGGGCAGCCTGGGCAACAAAATTGTTAACATGGTAGCTCACATCTGAGCCAAGATTAAAGTATATAAACATACATCTGCTTTCAACCTAGGTGAACAATACACCATGTCTTCTGAAAGCCATAATCTGGATTTCCAGCATCTCAAATATCTGCTCTTGTTGTGCTACTGTGAAGTCTCAGAGTGCCTGACCTGAGAATGTTAAATTGTCCAATAAGTGCACCATGTATTTCCAGCATTTTATCTCTCAATGAAGAACAGTGACAAATGTTTTTATAGTAAACACACTGTAATAANACACTTCCATCTTGGTTGTTAATCATATCCATGTGGGAAGTTGTTTTTATAGATAGTTTTTCATGCCTGGTTTTAAATCACTTGGCAGAATATTTTATAATGAGGAGTCTCAGCTTTATTTGAGTTGTCTCAATAGCCAGAAACAAAGACTGTGATCTTAATGAGGTCTAGGAGATTTTAAAATGGAAATCATGTTGAAGTACATTTTAGAAGTGATGTTTTAAATGTCTGAACTGGGAAAATGAATATGTTGGGAGTTTGGTTTGGGTTTTTTTGGGTTTTTTTTTGTTGGTTTTTTTTTTCAGAAAATGCTGGTCAGTACTATGAAAATTTGTCAAGGTGCATAAGGATGATGGATATAGTTGGTAGATCCAAGTCCACTGCTATTATTTTCCCATTTATTTTTTTCCTATTTAAACAAGGAAAGGGTGATGCAATATACAGTGCATCCTTATTTCACATGAGCTGCCTTTAGAGAGAGCTGGACACTGTAATTTATTACAATTGCAAAGATGTGCAGTTCAAGCAAGGTGAACCAATGAGTTAGAAAACTCCTCAGGACTTGATGCAACAGAGTGATTTGTTCGGGGAGAATAATTCTAATTCATGTGTTATAGAATGTGCAAAATAAAACTTTTAAATGAAATCTTAGAATATGTTTTTGTTAACTATCTTGTATCTTCTCCAGGGTGGTTTTCGTCAGTTTTTTTTAAAGGTAGAACCACTTTGCTTTCTAACATACAGGAAAATCTCAGATAGGAATTTCCCTTCAGATCTAATCCTTTCAGCCACCTTGGATGATGCCCTGGGCCATCATGTACCTGTGTATGAACACTGAGATTGGCCAGTCCATGGCCACAGACTGACAGGGAATCTTTACAAGGTGCTCTTAATTGCAGAGAACAAGAGATACATTTATTTCCTTCCAGATTTGTGGGCACTGATTTTTTTATAGGCTTTGGAAAAAATGATACTACTCAGAGACTTCTTTTNCTCCGGAGAGGTCCGTTGCGAGATTTTTTTTTTTTTTTTTTTTTTTTTTTTATTCCCCCCGACTCTTTTGTTGCATTTGTCTCATTAGAACAAACTTAATACAGAGAAATTAAGTCCCGCAATAGAGGCATGAAATACTGGTCAAAACAATTAAATTTTCTTTTTGCTAATACCTCTAAAAGTGATGTTAATGATTACTCCTGCTAGAGAACCTCAGTCTTTCACTATGGACCATGTTTAAATCTTCTGCAGCATCTCCATGCTGCCATTAAAAAAAAAGTAACACAAACTGGATGAGATTCCAAACAGGCGATTAGTTTGCCATTGAAGCATAACCAAATGCCTCAACTAAAACAAGCAAACAAGCAGTCAAACATGTGAACATAATTTTCTATCATTTCTTTTTGATGTGGATTGGATGGAAAAAATCTGGGATGCAAGCCATGATGTAGATTTTCAAAATTGATTAGCATTTTTGGACAGTGGCAGCAATTTCCATGGTGGTGTAATTTATTTTAAGCTAAAACTGATTAGTGGGGTTTTTCTTTCTTTCTTTTTTTCTTTTTTTTTTTTTCCCCCTTGTTAAAAACCCAACAAACCATGCACCAAAATTGCTATGCAAATCAAGGTAAATGGAGCCATGAAATGATGGTGGAAACATAAATGATAGCAAAATTTGAACTCAGGCTAGTGAAGTCCAGTCAATATTGCAGGGTACGTAGGATGACTGGGGATGGTTTTCCTTGGGCTTAGATGAGCAATTTATAACTGTGAAACAGTTCTTGTGGAAGAAAGATTGTTTTGTCCATTGACATAACATTAATCACAGATAAATTCTCTTTAATCCTAATGTGGGTATAGCAATTCTGCAGAGATTCCATTGTAGCTTGATGTTTATGTCCACTTTCATGTTTTGGTGACGTTACGAGTTGGTTTTGCAACCACCCAGTCTGTCCCAGCTGAGTTCTGGTGTAAATGGATTGTATTTTCACAGCTCTCTGACTACCCCTCTATTTCCAGTACACAGAAACATTCTGCACAGAAACTCTGTGCTTTTGGTGTTATCAAAAGCAAACAGAAAGTTAAGGAGTGAGTCATACCAGGGCAATTCTCAGAAGAACGAGATCCTGCAAAGGTCAGCTTTTCTTGCTCGTCAATTGTTGACATTTAAGCATTTATTTCAGACATTGCTGATAATGTTTTCTGAGATAGTGGGGAAGAATTGCTGTGGTGGTATGCAATTATGAGCATAATGAAATGCAAAAATGCAAATAAGGTGATACGTGCCAGTCCTTTTGAGTGCCTTTTGTCAGAATTGCAGGCACCATGAGACTTTGATAGATACCATGTCAGTACTCATTGCTAGAGCTGTGATATCTTTTAAAGAAGCATCTCTAACATGTTATCACTGGATGCTAATTAGGAGTAACCTTTGAAGATGAAAAATGCAGAGGTCATATTCAGTAAACTCTAAAAACAGCATCGAACTAATTGTGTTGGTATCATTTTGCTTCACAAGACAGCATTACCCTTTTTTATGCTGTATTTATACATCAGCTGTATAATACCCAGTTCACTGATACTTAGCATCTCTTCTGCCCCAGGGATTTTTTTTTTTTTTCCCATGGGGCTGTATCCTGTTCATTAAAGCCTCTGCATTTTGAGTAAACCATGAAGATACATTCTTGCATATTTCTTTGAAAATTTAGCCATTATCCAAGGTATTCATAACTCAGGATAATATTAGATCAGGGAAAGAACAGCTGGACAGAGCAGGCAGGATAAACTAAAAATACAACGAGGTTGGAAATCAGAAGAGCAACTGTTGTAGTGCAGTGGTGAAGCAATAAGGCTAAAATGCTTTGGTAGTGTTCAGATGGAATGTGAGCTACTTGTAAACAGTTTTTAATGACAGAGCTGCCTGCAGCAACTGGGACATGACTGTGCTGAACTAGAAGATCCTGGGTTCCTACAAAGTGCTGGATTTTCACAGCCAGGTACCAAATCTGCCACACAGTTAAAATAGAAAAAAAAAAAACTCCTATGTATTTAATACTTTTGACTAGAAAGATTTTGGACCTGGATCATGCTGGTCTGATAATGATGGTTTTTCAAAGAAAATGCTTTTAATTCATCATTTCAATCACTGTATCAAGTTGAGCATCCATAATTGCATTTACTGTGGTGACTCCATACAAAGGGAGGCATTAAAAAGTTCGCTGCTGCTTTGGGGCCACTATTTCTGTCCATCACAAAATCAGGCCCAAGAGCCTGTGTGATTATTCTACTTTGCAGTGTTGGGTACAGGTAGTCTTCTCTTTCTTTGGTAGTATAAGTGAACATGAAAAAAAGTGATAAGTTATAAGTGAGCATAAAAATGATTACTGGAAATTTGTATACATGAGCTCTGCCTGTTAAAGAAGCAGGACTCAGACATATGAAACATTGAGATTGTGTGTGATTTCATCTACCTGGATTTACTCTTCCAAGTTCAAACCACATTAAGATGTCAGACCCAGAGAAAGACTGCAGGAAAATGTGAAATAGAAACAGAAAACAAAAGGAGGAAATACTTTTAAACAGTGGACTGGCTTAATCAGCCCTTATACCCGATAGCTCTTTTAATTCCTCTAGAATCAGGGATGAATCAGTTCCTGAAAAGATTCCCTCAAAAATTTTTTTCTGTTGCCAAACGCTCCTGAGAAACTGAGAAGAAAATTCCAAAGGCAAACATAGTTGTTCAACAGCCACTGAAAATGGAGGCACATTCAACTTAATTGCATGGAATAGCTACAGCTGTCAATATTCTTTTGCAGCATCTAATGTATTCAGATTTTAAGTTTTTGACACGGAAACCTTAAAAGAATTAGAATAATTTCTCTGTTTGTGGGTTGTTTTCCATACAATATATATCAGCTTTGATGTTATTTCACTGGGTAACTAGTTGACAATACCTGTGTGTAGTTTTGGTTTTGGCTTTTTTGGGCTTTTTTGTTTTGTTTTGTTTTTTTCCAGAACTTTTAATGTAGTTTTCTTTTCTGATGCTCTCTCAGATATGAAGCTACTCTACTTTGGCTACCAACTTAATCAGTCCTCATTATAATTATACTAAGCATATTATCAACTTTGCATTGCACTCAAAATTACTTGCCCCTGGGGAATGATGCCAATAAGAATATGAAACAGATCTCAGGCAAAACTTGTCTCTCACGTTCCTTGCAGATTTAATTTTTCAAGGGCTATCTCTGACACTTGAAACAGAAGATGCTGCATTCTGAAAACTCCTTTCTTGCTCTGTCTTTTGTATTTGTCTGTGATTGTTTCCCGTTGTCAACGAAGGCTCCCATGATAATGAAAGTGATAATAATTTCTAGTGTTACCATAAGATTGTTTTGCCTCTGTCACACAGGCTTGGCTGTAATAGAAAATCTCTATTATTCCTGGAATCACTAAATGAATTAAAGCAAGAAGCATATATACCTGCTGCTTTAGTCCTACCCTCTGCTGCATGTCAGTAAATTCAGCTTATGAAACTGGTGAACTAAAAAGGTATCAGGAAAAGCCCTTGCTGAGTTCAAGGGAAAAAGATTAATTCACTGCCCATGTTTGCAAAGCTGATTTGCAGTTGTCTAAAAGAACAGTGTGGAAACTAACTGGTTTTACTGCCATACATTTGGTATCCTATTTCCCTACCAAATTATGACCCTAATGTGGTAACTCAGGTAATTAAGAGTTGTCCTGTATGAGGATTACTGCTCTGAGATGGATACTGGACATCCTGGAGTTGGATCTGTGTCTCATCACTGTTCATTTCTAAATATACCAGTTCAGTTCTACTACTGGGTGTAGAGACACAAAGTCCAGCCTGTGCCTCGTTCTGCCTGTTTTGTTTCTCTTCCAGGAAAACACGAGCATCTGCCAGGACTGGGTTCAACACGGAGTGATTCAGTTTTGGAACTTGCTGCATTTATTTGTGACATTGCAGCAAGTACAATTAATGTTTAAGCTTAATTCAGGACCCAAGAACTAGATGAGTATTTCTGGTGGAGGCACATGCTGTAACCAAAACACAAAAACCCACAAGGGTGCATTGCCTGTCTTCTGTGGTCTAGCAGTCTGTCTGTACAGATTTCCTCACAGATACAAGGAGACTGCTTCTGACTGTTTTCCAGTGAAACAGACTCCAGCCTGATTTTAGATCTAATCCCCAGTTGGTCTGACATTTTTATGTGACATATACTTTGAAGAAAAATCTGTGCAAGTTGCCAATGGTTTGTCTTCTTCAGAAAGAGTGGGAACACTGTGATTCTTTGTCTTTGATTACCACTGAAGCTTACAGGTGTTTTTCTGCTGCTGCTGCTGCTTGGATGGGGTAGACATGAAATCCACGGAGTACTACTCCAAAATTCAGTGCTCTAAATTAAAAGATAAATGCCCCAAGTTTAACTGTCCAAGTTCAGTCTGAGTCAGAAAAAGATAAATGTGACTTAGCTTTCTGACCAGTGTGTTTTTTAAAGATGTGCTTATCATTCCCATCACTCAAAAAAGTTTGGGACTGTTTTTACGAATGAGGAAAAGCCCAGCACCACACGTACCTATAGAAATACTTCAAATCTTTTTAAAATCACGTTATTTAATGTAGTCAAGGGAACCCATGCAAGACAGGGGCCACCTGACAGACTACATTTCCCAGGTTCCCACACAGGTGGAAGCAGAGGGTACCACCCACTCGCAGATAGAAACGCTCGCAGGTGGCAGGCTCTGTCTTTTGCTGCAAAGGTGTGAAGGTAACTTTCTGTCAATTATAACACCTTTTCCCAATCCCTGCTTTCTCCACTACTTGCTTTGCTTTTAATTAACACTTTTGCTATTTTAACAGCCATAAAAACGTAACCTTTCAGAGATATTCCTTTCCTTGGTGCTCACTGCTTTGTGTTTTGCTCTAAGCTTCCTGTATATCCTGGGCTGTGGTAGGACAAAAGGAGTGTCCTGCTGGCTCTGCTGGTGGTGCCTGGTTGTAGCAGAGTTGTGAGCACCTGTGTGTGTGTGTGTGTGTGTATGTGTGTGTGTGTGTGCATACTGGCAGTGACCCGTGTTTCTGCTGCCAGATATTCCCACCCCTTGGTCTAGGCAGTTAGTGGATGCTGTAATTACAGAAAGCTGTTGCATCCCAATAAACATTAGGTTGTGAGCTAATGAGGCTCAGCCCTCTCCTGGAGGGAGAGACCCTTCTGAGCTCCGTGAGCAGCGATACCCAGGGCTGGTTGCTCCAGGGGTGCAGCAGGAGTGTGGTAAACATCAGCTCTTTGAAGACTTTGCTTTCTTTCTGCTTTCCCTGCCATGTAGTTGGGAGGGGATGAGAACACGTTGCAGTCCACCCAGCTCAGATGTGGCCTGTGACCCAACTAATGCTGCTGGCACTGCATGATTTCTTCCTCTGGATTCTCCAGTGTAAGCAGCCAATTTATGCTTCCTTCTTCCACTGAAGGGGGAAGCAGCTCTCTGTGCCCTTTATGCCCCACTCGTAAAAGTCTGGACTTAATTTGGCCCATGTGAATTAGGGCTGTAAAAACAAAAGGCAGGTGAGGTTTGCAACGCTGGGCTGACCGAATAATTTTTTTTCTTCTTCTTTTTTCTTTCCCCCCCCCCCCCCAATATGTTAATGTGATACTGTGAGCCTTAAATAAAAATCCTCATTAATGAAGGGAAACGAAGGCGGCTCCTGAACTGTGTGCCACAGCCATGTGTGTGACACTCCTCCACTTTATTAGCCTGCTCTGCACCTCACCAGGCTCCCAGCCTGCCCCTGTGTTCCTGGGATGGGAGGGTAATTAGCTGCCCATGCTGGCTGTGTCCTGGGCCTCTCCTGAGCAGGAGCTGACAGCCATGTGTTCCACTGTGATGTGGAATACTGGCCATTAGGGACAGAGCTGAGATTACCTATCTTATTTCCTTCCTGACCTTAGGTCAGAGCTGAAGCACAGTCCCTGAGGTGAAGGGCTTTTGCTTTATACCCAGCCCTGCCATGGCCAGGCAGCTCCCCCAGAGCTGGCACCTCAGGGAGAGGGCAAGCCTTAAATAAACATCATAACTAACATGGGTAATGAGAATGAAATGGCCCTCTCCCAGTAGAAACACACTTTGTCACTTGAGGTCTGTGTTACCAGGAGGGCAGTGAGAGACTCCACTGTGCATGGACATTTTTGACATTTCTTGCATTAACTGTAGCCTCAAGTCCACATTCCTCACGGTCTCATTCCAAAGCAGGTGAGAAAAACCCAACCCCAAACGTATTCAAGAATTGCCAAATCATGACTTTCTGGTGTAAAAAGGCTGTAACTGGGGCGGGTGGCTGAGTCCTGAGGGTGCAGGATGAAGGTGCAGTGGAACAGAGCTCTCTGGGATGCTCCCACCATGCAGTGTCTGAACCCCCTGGGAGCCAGCAGCACTGGCTCTGCTCGAGAGGTTTTCCTGTTCTCTGCAGGTGTCAAGAGGGTGGCTGGAGAAGGAGCAAGACGATGACATTAGGGAGAAGAAAGACCAGAAAAAGGACTGTCAGTCATGTTTCTGCAAACAGTGACCCAGAGCCACACTGGGCCTGGACTGAAGTGAGATGGCTCCTCTGTCACTGGCTCCTCTTAGAACTTTTAGGGCCCAGGGAAGTTATAACCTAACCATTAAAAGTTATATACCCTATCAGATCTTCCTAATAATCTGACTGTAATATAAAAATTTCAAATGAAAGAATAACACATAAAGGAATATTTTTTTCCTTTTTTTATTTTACTCATTGCTCTCCATTAGTGGATTTACATAAGTTTTTTATATTCTGAGTATGGCAGAAACACAATGCACAAATAAATATCAGCAGATAAATTATAGGATCACCTTTTAAGATTCATAGAGCTATAATTAAAACCATGTTTGTTTCACTGAAATTTACATTTAGCAAATCTTTGCATAATACAAGATTTTTATCTCTGTATCTATATAATCTATGTAATGCAAGTTTTATGTCTCTGTATATAATTTATGTAACACAAAGTACTGGATTAGCCAATGTTAGTTTAAATTCTTCATGGTATTCAGTGATTTCATAGCAGTGACTATTTTGTCACAATTCAGCCTGTTATTTTACAGCTGGCTCCTACCACTGCTGGTAGGTAACTATGTGATATATAACTTGCAAGCAGTCCTGCTGTTTGTTACTGGCAATTAATTTCTCTGGTGCCTTTCTTCCATTCAGGCCAGGCCTTTATGTTCTAAATCCAGCTATTCTAATACTCCCCACTTCTGCTGTGTAGAAAAGACTCAGACTGACAGATTATCGCAGGGCAGTTAAGCATGTAATTGCTCAAATGAGTTAAAATCCCTTCAAATATCTGTCTTTGTACCTCATCACACCACTTCATGGACTCAAATATTTGACAATTGATGAAGATAAACTAAAAGGATCTTCATTAGCTACCAACCACCGTGACAAGCTTCTTTCAGCTAAAGGCTGGTGAAGTTTGGGACTTATTATCTACTTAAAAACTGCAGGAAAGCAGAAAAATACTTCAGTGTACTTTAGACTAGAGAAAACTAGAAGCTTACATGGTAGCCGGGGTCAAACAAAACTGTGGTTTGCTAATCTAGAGCTGTACTCGTTACAAACGTGCAGTAAAATACCCATGGAATCTTATAGGATAAAAACATAAAGGAAATGTTTCAAGCTTCTGAGAGCAGCAATCCTCCCAGCCTCCCAGCTGATGGTAAATACAGGGATCTTATTCATTGCAATGCAAGTGTGCAGCAGAAATCCAAGTCTTAAATGATGCTCCCTTTTATATTGCTTTGCAGTTGTGCCTGTGGGAACAAAAACTTTGACTTTTAGTGCAGCCACCTGGCTTTCAGGTGCTGCATCTGAGGATGCTGAATATCATTACCCTTCACAGAAAACTCAGGGCAAGGCAGGCTGGGCAGGCTATGAGCTCACAGGCAGAGTATGTGAAGATACCTCAAGTTTTTTAGAATTTTAGACACACCAGTTTTATGGTGCCTAGGGGTTTTAAAATCAGCTGGCCTTCAAGTTGGAGTAAATATCTGCACAGTTCTGAACCAAGTGGAAGAATCTTACCAAACATCAATTTTCTTTGCATTTCTTCCCAAAAATCAGTAGTTTGGAAAGGGCTGCTGATGTTCTGTGGGGTGGCTCCTCAGGGGTGTCCTGTGGGCTGCTCAGGGGCTGAGGGTGCTACTGTGGGATCCTCTAAGTTGTCCTTAAGGTGTCCTCTTAGGAGTCCTCCCTCAGGCACATGTCCCTAACCATGTCCCCTTTCCTCATCCCTTACCAGTGCAACCACTGGAATCTGTCAGATGAGGATTTTCCCTGTTGCATTCTGTGACACTGTGGTACTAAAATTGTCCTAGGGTGAAAAGAAATAAAGTACTACAGTCCACTTATCCAGGTACAGATTATTTGTTCTGTTTCAGCTCTCTCTATCACATTTATTGGGAATATAGGATTTTATATAATTCGTAGAACACATTATAGTGTGTGGAAAGTTCTTCTACTGTTTATTTAGTCTTTAAAATGGTTCCTCTGGTCATAAGAACAGGGACAGGACACCTCCAGTGCACCTCTGGCCCTATTGAAACAGGGAGCTCTGCCAGACGTCTGCTGCTGCTAACTCACGGCCAAAAAATCAGAATCCCTTATCTGTGGTGGAACACTGGACTTGTTGTGTTTTAACCTCCCATCAAAAATTAAAATACTGCACGTTTCAAATATATCTCAAAAAAAGTGTGATGCCTAAAAAGCTGCTTTTGATCCTTTCAAGTGTTGGACGTTCTTTCATCATCTTATTCACCACATGTTTTTAAAACAAAACAAACCCAAGCCAACAACTTATCAATGTTTTTTTTTTCCCCCCTTAGATCCTGACCCATGTTCTTGGTGACCACTGTAAAACCCTCCACTTGTTTAAATTTCCTCACACAGAGATGAAGCTTGGAGTGTTTTGCAAAGGATTCTGTTGTATTCCCTCTGCACATAGAAAGTTGAACTTTAAGCTTCCTATTGAAGTTAATCACACTTTCTCTCATGAGTAAAAATGTTTTTAACATGAAACAACAGTCCACTGAGGTTTTACAAACTATATTTTAATTGTAATTGATTTATACCAAAAGATAAAATGAGTTAATTAGGGCATGCTATCAGAATTAGTGGCAGGGGAAATGCTCTATTAAGCTGGCAGGTAGGAGGTAGGAGATGAGAGATTTTGAAAGGGAGTGGGACACTGGCATTTGTAACCTTCTAGTGCTGAACTGAGGAATGAAAATATGCTACCTCTAGCTTTCACACAGATTGCATCTGTGGATTTTCTGTACTAGAGCCTAGATGGAGGTTGAGTGTAATCCAAAGAGATTTAATTGGATCTGTGTGGCTGGTACACCTTCCTGTGATAGGGAGAGTAATTTCTTTGTTCCATCAACAAAGTACTTATTTGCCCCCCGAGTTTCTGCCTGGTGTGAAGGTAGGCTCTGGTTTGGTGAGGCTGCCAATCTGAGCCTGATCCAATATGAGCAAGTTTTAGAGAAAACAGCCCCTTATTTTTTTTTGGTTATGCTTCTGGTCGTACCAACAAGTTCCCTTTCAAGCTGTTGTAAGCAGGTGTCACTTTATGCAGTTGGCAGCAGTGTGCAGTGTGTCATGATTATGGCTGTAATTTGGTCATGGAAAGCTTAGCAGAAATCCAGTTACCATGGTGGAGGCATTACAAGGGGTTATCTGGTCATCAGAAATGTGTCTTGTGCGGGCTTGTCATTGTGGAGGCACAAGTGGTGAAAATCAGACGCGCGCTTGGCTTCTCTCGCTCTTCAGGGGATGTGCTGTGTGGGTAGGGCTGTGTCAGCAATCTGAGGTAAGCCCCTTTTCCAATCTGAGCACAACAATAATTGCTGTTGTGTGAAGTTGCCATACGAGCGCGTTGTACAAGACGATGCTTTTTATCTGGGAAAAAAACCCAACAAACCCCTTTTGTTCAGTTTTACATGGTGCGGCTTTCAAGGTGTGTTGAGGTTTAACAATTCCAGCTGTTCTCCTGGTGTCAGAACACTCAAAACATGGGATGCTGTGTGATATCCAAGCCAAATTTAATTCTATCCCTTGAAGAAATGAGCCTGGAAAGACTGCAATTTAGCCTGTCAGTTCCTATGTGATATTATTTCTTCTGTGAGCTATCTCCAGAAGATGCTGCACTTCTGATATCCCTGTATACAGACCACATGTGGAAGTCACTGGGAAGAATATTTTCCTCTCAGAGAACTCTTGCAAATAATTTATACACTTTTTTAGCCAATATAGTTGCATCATCTGGTTTAATATTGGAAGGCTGAAATTTGCTGTAAAGGGCTATGGGAGTTACATGCATCACTTCAGGGATGATGGTCTAATTCCTTCAGGGATTCTGTCAGATCATGCCTACATATAGTTCGCCAATTTATTCTTGATTTAGGTAATTGGGGTCCTGCTATTGTAATATCTGAGATAAAATGATTATTTATGGAAGTTTGATCAGTATAGACTTTAAAATGTTATGGAAGTATTTCCATATGTGAAGAAATCCCCATCCTTAGGGAAGGCTGAAAAGCCACAAATGTTAATTTTGCAAATCAATCTGGGCCATCTGCATATTCTTGTTTGTTGGGTGCAGTTGCCTTGAGACCCTATAGCATTAGGAGAACTGGGTGAGTTGGTAAATTTATCAAGAAATCTCTTCTTAAAATTACAGACTCTTTCTTATCGCAAAGAGTTGGTTTGGAAAAAAACACAAGACAACAACAGAGTAGGAATTTTGGTGAAATTTAGTGCTGCCCTTTGCATTTCACCTTTGTCCTTCTCATCCATTTGTGGAGTCCTTTCCCCTGTTCCCATTCTCCTCCTGCATGACAGGTGAGGTTGGATGTGAGACAGTCAATACAGTTTCTCATGTATATTTCAAAGAACAGCAGTCAATTAACCTTGGGAGAGTTGGACGTTCTCTTGTCTATAACAATAGGTCGGGATGCTAAATGCAATCAGAGTATGAGGACAGAAAGGAAGAGCTTGAGTCTCTCACATGCAAATAAGTCATACTGAGATCCTCTTCTTGCTTTTAAAAACACTGAAAGAATTTTTAAAATGTGGTATCTTTACCAAGAAATGTGATCTGTAGCACAGTTTTTTTTCCTGATGTGGCAGGGCATTATTATTGCTGTTTCAATAGCATCGTGCTAAACTCATCTTTTATGAGTATTAGGACAGACAGGGTCATTGATCTGAGTGTATCTAAACTAAACTTGATCAAAGATGCAACAAGGCAATTGTCAGTGGGGTGAAGAAATGGGCTGCATAATCATCCAAAGCCAAGCTCATTAATATTTCTACTGATATGGCCAAATTTTGAGTACCCAGGTTTCTTGTAAGAGCAGCTCAAAGAGCTTTGCAATTTAAAAGCCTGCTAAAAGCAGTGATCCTTCTAAGGCAGGGAAAAGAGTCACCCTAAACTTCCTCTTTGCAATTTGGAAGTTTAGAATTATCTTTTGAGCTATTTACCCATAATATTGTCAAGGCAGAATTGTTCCTATTTATTTCTTCTTTGTTACGATTGTAGCAGTCACATTTAAAAAAGACTATAGGTATAAAAGGAATGGATTTTGCTCTTAAAGGAAAAAAGTTGCTATTAGGCTCTGACTCATCCCTAAATCAAAGATGGGGAGGGTTTTAGAGTGGGCTCTGTCGTATTTCAGAAGTATTGCTCTCAGGTGAGGAGTCCTGTGTGTGTATATGTCTGTGAAAGGCATTTTATATGCAGAAAGAATCACAGGAAAGTAGCAGAATGAAAATTACTTTTTCATATCTGTTAGAAAGAAACCCCTGTAGACACTGATATCCTTGCAAGGACTCATCTTCACCTTATATAAGGACTGCACTCATCTAGTTATTTTAAATTGGTTGAAAAATACAATTATACATAAAGAAGCACAGTAAGAAGCTCTATCAAATGCAGTAGAGCAGTAAATACTGTTTTCAATTAAACACTAATCTAAAGGATATTATTTCACTGTCCAAGACCTCTCCAGATTTATTTTTTTAAAACAAACATGTTTTAATTACAGAATTCCATTTGCTGGTTCTGAAAGTTTGTCCTTTTAATGAAGAAGATATTTTAAAATTACTCACTGTAGTTACTTGCAGAAGGCCTCATCCTGAATTTCATTAAGCACTCAAAAATCCCTTTGAAGTTTTCTTTTTCAGTGAAAACATTATCAGGCTCAGAGTTGGTATGCTACTAAAAAAGAGTGTCGGTCAGAATCTCTTACTGGGCAAATCAGCACATCTCTGATTTAGATGAATTTACACTAATTTAATTCAAATGGGACTTTGAACAACTATTTTAATGTCTAGAGATGTAGTATGAGATTGTTAAATGTTTTAAAACCACAAACCCTGTGCTGTATTTTTCAGCACCTGAATTTTGGTTCAAACAAGATATTTACAAAATACTGACTTGGCTTCTGCCATTCTTGGAGCTGCTTCCCTCCTTTCCTCATGCTGTATCTAATTATACTGTATTTTTTAGAGTTGATTAAACAGTTATCCAATAATGAGGTTCAACTGTAAACTACCTCAGGAAAAAAATAGGTAATTAGAACTGTTCTCACCTCAGTGTGACAGCATGGACAAACTCCCCTTTTTCCAGGTCACTTTGGGATGCAGCTAAACAACACATGGCTGTTTGTGGATGCAGTTTTTTCCATGATGTAGATGCTGAGCTGCCTGGATTTCCCATAAAAAGCAGCACCCCTTTAAATTTTCTCGTGCCCAGAAGAATAGGATGGGAAAAAATGTCAAAATATGGCTTAGAAGATTTTAGTTGGTCAAATCTAAAATTACTGTCATTGGTATTTAACAGCAAGGAGTCCATATTGGCTGACTTTGCCAATACTAAAGAGTAATCAATAATCACTGAATTCAGTAGGAAGAGACTGCATCTTGGGTCTCCATAGTGGCAGAAGTTAATACTGACTCCCTAAAAAAGCTTTTTTTTCCCTGGACTTGTTCAGGAATAAAGGCTGTTCAAGTGATCAGTTGCAGCAACACTGAAACAGTTATCTATTTGTGGCTGTGCAAATTAATGTTTGTAGATCAATATCCATTCTACAGACTCACCTGGATCCACCAACCAGGTGAATTCATGATGAATTCATTATAGAGAGGAGGTAGAGTGGGAATACATTGGCTTACAGCAAAATGTTCCTCATACATATAAATAAATTTCTTTATTCATTTCCCAAAATGAGTCGTGTCTGTCCTTGAAACAGTTGCCTCCTTTTATCAGTGTTCAAGGAACGTTTCCTGAGTAGTGTTGGGTTTTCCAAACACCTCTGGAATAGGTGTCCTAATTCCATTAGAGGTCGGTAATGGACCATTGTAGACCAATAATGGAGGTCAATAATAGGCATACAAAGACTATTTGTAGGCCTTAACTCCTCGGAGTTCCCTGAAAATCCCACTTGTAGGACTTGTGGCATCGTTGGTTTAAATAGTTCAAGGCTACTTGAAGGACCCTCCAGATTTCTTTGATCTTTTTCCAAGAAGTTCCCCCTGTTTTTGAAGATCCAACTGCATGTTTAGGAGTCAAAAAGCCACCCCTCCCAGTGTGTTTTAACCATCACAGCTGTGTTAAACAGCAGGGTCTAAACCTAGAGTTGGTATTGGAGTCCAGTAGGACTTTCCCATAATCCAATAACAGCCCCTTTGGCTTTGTAGTGATTTCTGCCTCTGCTTGTTTCCTTGTCCAGGATTATGACCTCAGGAACACTACTGCTCCACATAAAAGATTACTAGGGTAAAATTAGAACATGTAAGAAACTTGTTAAATGTTGTCAGGGTTTATAATTTAAAACTGCTATGTTATTAGATATTGGAACAGTACAAAAGGTAACTCGTGCAAAGGTTTTAACCTCTGGCCCTTTCTATACCAATTAAAGTATAATGTATAATGAAATTTTAATCTCATGTAATTAAGCACAGTATTAATTTTGTAAAAGTGGAAAGGCTTTTTAACCTGTATTAATCTTCCTTTTTGAAGAAAGTAAGTGTGTTTCTTACGTTTCTTACAAGTTGCATTGTTTCTTTTTAATTAAAGGAAAGAATTAAATTTCTTTGTTTATACAAGTTCATAAAATAGTTTTCTCCACATCTCTTCTCCTAGGTTAAATATCAAAAGCAAGTTGTTTGGGTTTTTATTCTTATTAAGAAAAGCATTGTTGAATATCATCATTTCCTCGGGGTAAGGCAATAGACTACACTGATTTAATTAATCAAGAATATATTTATACTGTAAAATGTCTAATATATCATTAAATCCTTTCCTCCTTCTTTGAAGGAACACAGTATCTCTGCTCAGAAGGCATTAAGGTTTTAATGAGACTTACGTCATTCGTTAATCTTTTAAAATAAAAATTCTCATAGCATATATATGTGCATTTGCACAGACAAACACATTTTTTATAAACATTCTAATTTTTCAAGAATTAAGATTTCCAATGACCAAGATCAGAATATGCCCTTATGGGATGAAAAAAGAGATTGTAACATGAAACTGCCAGTAGAATGTCTGAGAAGGGTAGAAGGAAATGTCTGTAGCCTAATAAGTGCTTTCTTTAAAAATTAAAAAAAAA